>JAQIWS010000067.1:0-67368 GCA_034696085.1 Stigmatogaster subterranea
GTTTTTGTAGGCAGTGTAAATTATTATTACTGATTAAACATATTCTTTAATAAATTTATACCATTAACAAAAAGATTCCCCAACTTATTCCATCATCTTGAACTGAGCACTCAATTCTTCTTCAAAACGTCAAGCAAACAATTAGAAATAACGGACAAAATAGAGCTGAATGCAATTTTGTACAAAAATGCAATTAATTAAATGAATATAATGAAAGCTGTGATAATGAAATTAAGGTTTTTCGCAAGACCGAAGCTAACACGAACTGATAAACACGCTAAGCACGTTTAAACCGATCCCGTAGGCGTACATGCCACAAACATATACGATTAAACGGCGGCTACAAAGTTGACGTCTACACAACGTACACGTAACTATTGGCAGGTGGGACTTAGTACGCCTCCACTAAATTCCAGCCGGACACATTCGCCACCGGCTGGGATTTAGTACGCCGCCACTAAATCCCAGCTGGCTGGGATTTAGTTTTACCCGAATATTAACCTCAGATTTGGACGACGTCGCGTGATCTTATCGTTGCGTAACTTATGTCGCGTGTTGTACGGTGTAAAGTTTCTTGACATCATCGATTGCCTCAGAGAGTATTGTACTCTCCCGGCCACAATTACCAAAAAGTTCTCTGAATCGAAACAAATTCAATAATCACTAATAACTGCCTATTTCTATTAACCGCCGGATGCTGCATTACCAAAATTAATAAAGGACATTAAATAATAAACTGTTGCTTGAAGAATACAGTATTAATCCCAAAAAATAATCTTCTACGTACAAAGATAAGTTTGACATGTATGGTTTATTGAGCGTTTATACAAAGTCAAAACAAGTCAGCGCTAAGTTTTCATTTATTCATAATTTATATTAGCTTTGGTATTTTTCGTACTAGAAATTAGACAAAAAAATCAATTACACGTGTGTTACTGACCATTCCAAATATTATCGTACAGTACCTCCTTTTTCAATTCGGATTCTTCTTGTATCAGAGTGTTTAATATCGCCTGAAATCGTTGTTTCAAAGCGTGATTTTCAAGGGTAACAATTTTCGATTCTTGAGTTTTTCTCCTTGCTTGTATATCCAGCAGCTGCTGTTGAATTTCCGCCCGTTTTTCGACAAAATCTGCAATAAAATCAGATTGTAACAAAATAATCAATAGTAATAACATTTCGCTTTCCCACCATCTAGATCATCGACAATCACTGGTTCGTCGATACTTGAATCTCCGTTTTCCCAAACGTTCAATGCGTGCTCTTGACTGGTAGATAAAGAAAACTCTTCACCTGTTTCATTACCCATGTTTAACTCTTTACGGTGCAATATTGCTTTAACCCGATTGCACGCTAACATCATTTTATCTTCCTGTTAAAAACAGAAAAACTCAAAATTTATTTTTCAAGGTGTAAAAAAAATAATTATACTACCTCCAAATGAATTTGTGGTGCTAAGTGATTCGAATCTTCGTCTCCAGAATCCACAACGTTAATTTCAACATCAACATCCTCGTCGGAACTACTCAATTCTTCACCAAATAAATCACGTTCAGCTGTGAAATCAACGACATGAATAAACGATAATTAATTCAAAAAAATATAAAAATAAAAAAGCAATGATGGATCCGACTGATACCTGTACGCGAATTTGATTGATGCGAACTTCCAGTCGAGGAACTAGCCATACTGCAATCTTGATTGTCAGTGGTCGTTACCTTTTTGTGCGAGTCATCGTCATCAAAAATCTCTTCCCATCGAACGTTAACGGCTTCGTTGTCGACTCGAATCAATCGCGCCACTTCTTTTTCCACGTTAAGTTCACACGACACCTACTTTAATTTATTTTTATTTTAATTAGTTTTCATTTGTTTTTGTTACATTAAGAAAATTTGAAATAACCTTCTTCTTCAGCTGCTTACGAAACCTTCGTTTGCGGACGTTTTTCAAAGGTGGAGTCACTGAAATTGACACCGCGATAAAAAGCCGTTTAAGAAAATTTCCTTTTATAGAATTATAATAACTTACGTCCTTTCAGATACTGATATTTTTTGTCGTTATTATTTTTATCATTTTTCTTCGCTGATTTATCTTCTTCGGGAGACGGACAGTCATCATCATTACAAATAAGAATTTGAGCCACATCTGCCGTTTTGTAGAAAGTTTTTCTATCAATCGTTTTCAAAGATTCGAGCACACAAGGAAGATCATACATCTACCACCACAAAAACAAAGAAAATCAATTTCAAAAATTTTACCGCCTTCACCAAAAAATAATAGTATATCATTAAATTACCGTAGCGGAGAAAATCCAGTTATCGAACCGTACCACGCCGTGTCTCGGATCATTTTCAAATTGAATACTAAGTCTGTCTTTGATATTCATTAAACCAGACCGCAGACATTTCCTCAATTCCTGACTGGGCTCCTACGGAGAAAATACATAAACACAGGATACTCTCACTCGCGGCCTTGGCCTTGCGATATAAATCAACTCATACCGGCGGCAATCTTAAAATAAACTGACTCTCCATTTCAACGACGACATCGTCGCCCCTCATTGTGTCTTTGATCAATTGAAAAATCTTTTCCTTTAATGTACGGTAGATTTTTATAATGAAAAAACGACAACGCGTTAAATGAACACGTGTACACGGCGCGTCAAGTCGATCGATTGCCTATTCCTGACGTGTTATTTCCCACAATGCTGACTGCAAAAATTCCATTTCCCACAATGCTTATTGCTTAGCGCACAAGTGTCCAATCCAGAGGGAGATTTGAAAAGAGTTTAATCCACGTCGTCTGGGGAAAAATGGGAAAAACTATTTGTAAATTCCAGTTCAAACATGGTTAAATTCCAACACGATGGAGTACAATTTAAATGATTAAACAAATTGACGTAAAATTAAAATTGATTTGAATTTGTAGTTTCAATGTCAAGATGCTTAATTCTAATTCATCAAAATTTATGAATTAAATAATTAATAAACAACACACTCACAATAAAGAACAACAACGAAAAAAAAAGTAATGGATCCCGTAATTTATTCAACTTCATAAATCATTCGTTTGTCATTGACCTCAGCCTTGTTCTCTGCTTCCTTCGCATTTTATCATCTGACTTCAGTCTCTTCAAATGGAAAATGGATCCGGATCAAGCTTTGTGCTTGACCTTTTCTTGTCCTCTCTTAACTACAAAGTCGAACCAGGTCGAACCCTTTCAGTGGTTAAGATCAGAGCTAAGCATTCATCGATTGCAGATTTTACTTACAAAGTAATCATTACTTGTATTCGATTACTCTAAAAAATTAAGTGCAATCGTAATTATAATCACGATTAGAAATTTTTAATTTTTTTAACTCCTTATTTGCTACTCATATTAAATTTCCTTGCTGCTAAGGATATTTTTTCTGTTTTGAGTTTGTTAATATTTATCAGGTTTATCCTGAATTCGATTTTGGCTTCTAATTATTCCACGTTAGTTGAATAATTCAGTTTCTGAACTCCAAGTGTTAACATCAACTAAATGTTTAAATAAATTATTAACACCTTGGTGCGAGGAATTCAAAACACAAATATTGTAACTATTAATTACAACCGTTAATGCACTTTTCAAATAATAACACTGTGCTATGAAATTAACTTTTTCCACCAGATGCCATTGACCTTTCCAATAAGTCAGTAGCTATATAACGAAGACTGCAACTTTCTTAGAAAAATCATGCCATTTTTTACGCTGTGCAGATCATAAAGAAATAAATTTATTCCTCAGTAGAAAATGTACATTCATATTTATGTCGACATTTAGCTCGCAAACTCGGTACTCAATAAATCTAAACTATTGATATGTCTATCATTTGAGGCATGCGCTTGAAATTAAACTTTAAAAAAAAAAATTAAAATAGAGCAACAAAAAGAGAAGAAAAAGAAAAAGTTGGAAGCACTATAAATTACGAAATCTAACCTAATACATCCAAATTATCAACTCCAATCTTTTTGTCATTCTCAGCCTGCTGAGGTCATGGACTTTAATTACGCACAAAAAGAAGAAAAAAAAATCAACTGATTTATTAGATACTGTATTTTTTTTTAAAGAAAAGTAGGTAGGCCACCCTATAAGAACATAAAGAAAAACGAAAATAATAAATACATTCCTCTACAAAACAAATAAATAAATGAGGTTTATCATATTATTTTTCAATGCGGTTATAAAAATTATTTACATTCTCAACCAAGCAGGCAACTCAAGACGAACCTTAGTTCGCTCAAAAATCATTTTACTTTTTTTAACGAGGTATCTTCTCTAAACTTATTATCGACAACTTAAAAAACAAAAATAAAGTAAGTACCTTCAATTACACAAGCAATGAACAAATATTGCCAAGAAGCAAAATACACACTGTTTTTAAGATTATAGTTCTGTACAATAGTATCTATGCAAAGAGTACATGTGCAGACTGTAATCTTCTGCTTTTTCGTATTTGTTTTCTGTAAACGGTTAATTTTCTAACTGTCCTATTGCACAACGAATACAACAATTATGGAATCTTCTTACAGTATTAAGGGTAAGGATTAACTTTTCCTCCAACCTTTCAAAAAACAAAAAATTCTATGGAATTTGTTATCAAAGAATAATATATTTCTTTTTTTATCCAATGTAATCAACAAATAAAAAGCGTGTCGTTATACTTAGTACGGTAATAATAATAATAATAATAATAATAATAATAATAATAATAATAATATTAATAATAATTTTGGTAAATTTTCTCTTATAATTTAAAATAAAATACCACAATGTTGATCGAGAATTACAAATAATTAAATTGAGAAAAATAAAATAAAACGACGTAAATATACAACTAAAAAAAAATTAATTTACTCATTTTTTTTAGAACGAAATATCCAGACAACTCTCGGTGAAGCAACTGTACGGTTATTATGATATAATAGTACAGTCAAACTCTATCACAGTTCTTTATATAAATGGTGTACGCAAATAAAAACTTCAGAGAACGAATATTTCTACATTTTTTAAGGTTCTAATAGAAATTGCACTGAAGTTGTAAGATTGTTTCGCTCGTTTACATTCCAGGTACAAGTGTAGACAAATAAAGATTTAACGTAATCCGTTAAAATTTTAAATTCTACGGTGAAATCCACACTTGTTTTCAACTTCCGAGTGCGCTAAACGTACACCAAGCAACGCAACGTACGACATTTCTGCTACGCACGGGTAAAGAAATGTACAAATTAAAAAATAATAATGTATTAAAAGAGGATTTAAAATCAAATTAAGAAAAGTAACTCGGGATAGTTGAAAACCTATCTCTTCAAAAACACAAAATTCACTTTGTACATCATCTTTTCTCTGCTCGTGTACCTGACACCAACACAGCTTGTAAACAAAACTGAATAAGTGGACGGGAAGGGTTCGATACGGTAATATTTACAAAGGTAGGGTGAGAAGATAAT
This sequence comes from Stigmatogaster subterranea, assembly GCA_034696085.1. Lineage (NCBI taxonomy): Eukaryota > Metazoa > Arthropoda > Chilopoda > Geophilomorpha > Himantariidae > Stigmatogaster > Stigmatogaster subterranea. Next base: position 5,476 of record JAQIWS010000067.1, read on the forward strand.
AGAAACCGTAAAAGAAATAAAAATAAACCGAGTGAGGAGAGGAAAAACAAATAAAATTAGAGAAAAAACTTCTTTACACCACATTTTTCACTGGGGGAACATACGTATTCACAGAGCCCATCAACGGCTTGCTGTACTCATTGTCATTTCCACATTTGTTCTTTTCCAAGTACATGGAACTATTGGTTGTAAGAAACGGTCCCATTGCACCTTGGAATTCCAGGTTAGTAGATTTGGGTCGCGGTTTGAGACGAGCAATTTTTAGCTCTTGTTCTTTGAGTCTGAGTTGGCGCGTATTACGGCGTTGAAGATATAGTAGTCCGCATATGATCAATAAAAGGAGGAGTATAATCACAGAACACGAAATAATTGCCATCTCGTTAAACGGGGACTGCGAATGCGTCTGCACTTTAAACGTATCGTCTGGAGTTGAAAATTCAAAACAAAAAAATACTTCAATATTTTATTTAATAAAAATTTTCGATATTAAATAAAAAAAATTTTACCTTGCACACTAGGATTCATTTTATTACGCACATCTGAATGATTGACAAGTGGCGTTGAAATATCCAGTTTAGGATAAAAAGTGACTTCGTTTTTCCTGGGAATTTTTCCTGAACGAAAATAAAACAAAGTCAAATAAAATAAAAGAGTAAATGTAGTACGCGTTTTTGTTTTGTTATTCCCCCGCAATCCACTCACCTGTGCAAATTGGGCAGCACTGTCCCGGAATATTGATTGGATTGTCGCACGCGACTGAGCACAGTTTTTCCGTGCACTTGATGCGTCCTCCTAAGCACATGCATTGAATACATTCGCTCGGATTCCACCTTTCGCCATTACTATAAACTCTGTCTTCACTCTCGCATCTGGAAGACGGCAGTTTCTTATCTACAAAATCAATTTTGAAATTAAATATTTATAACCATCATCGCTAAAACAAAATCTTATTTCCGTAAAATTACCCAAGCATATCGGACAACACTGATTCTTCCTCAAAACTGGACGCAAACAAGTAGGTTTAGGACAACTATCTGAATAGCACTTAATCTTCCCATGTTGACAAACGCAACTTTGACAAACACTGGCTCTCCATGAATTACCGTGCTGATAAGCGGTGCGTCCGTCACCCGAATAACACGGTAATTTAACAGTATTAGCTTCAACTTGAGCCGGCTCATTAGCAAATCCTTTAACAGAAATTCCGTTATATATTTTATTTCATCTAACCAAACCGCCATCTAAAATTCACGTACCAGCACACGAGGCGCAGCATTCGCCTTGTTTTTTAACTGGATGAGGACACGGTGTCGCTGGGCACTGCTGCGTGTTACACAACACCCTTCCCTCGTGACAAATACACAACGTACAAGAATCCATATTCCACGTTTCTCCTTCGGCGTAATGATGTCCATCGACGGCTTGACAAACCGCCATAATCGCGATTCTCGTTGTACCAACCTCATCATCTGAACAAAAAAAATATTCACCAAAAAATAAAATAAATAAAAAGAACTCTTTAACCCATTTTCCTCAGGAATTTCCATTTTTTTTACATACCCAAACATTTAGGACAACATTCCCCCGCTGTCACTATTGGATGCTCGCACGCGGGAACGGGGCATGTAATCAGAGCACACATTTCCTGACCCTCGTGACAATAACAAATGCGACAACCGTCATGCCACGTTTGTCCCTCGTCGAATTGTTTTCCTTCGCTACTGTAGCAAGCGATTCCTTCCGATTTGTGAGCAGGTTTCGTCGTTGGACGGGAAGTAATTGCGACGTGAGAATTCGTCGAAGTTGTACTGTGAATTTTTGGCGATTCTAGCGTTGGAGGAAAAAAAAAATATTCGATAGTTTCGGTAAAGCTGCATGATTGGGAAATATTACTTTGTCTGCACTTGCAGATAGGACAATCTCGATCGTTAGATTGGTAGCCGTTCGCGCATTGCAAATCACATTTTCTTTGCTTGCAACGGCATTTGCACGTTGGGCATCCGTTCGCATCATCGGCGAAACCGTGCCGGCAATCGGTTTTGCAATCAGCCAGTGATGGACAACGCGGAGGAGTTTCTTCCGTTAAGCACTGGCACAAATCCTGTCCATTAGCATCTTGCGTAAAGCCATTTGGACATTCCAAATTACACTCTTCTGAAAAATCACCCGTGAGTAAAATAAATTGAACCGCGTATCTACGGATCTATTTAATTTGCTTGTTAAAACTGGGGCTCAACGCTGCTTACCGAGCTTGCATTTACATTCATAGCACCCATAGTCATCCTTCTTCAAACCAACGGAGCATTGAATAGTGCAATTGTCAATGGCGGGACATTCTGGAGGAATAGTAATGACTGTTGGGTCTGGAGAAAAAGTTGTACAACTTTGCAAATAAAAATTAAAACTAAAAAGAAAACAAAACCAAGCGAGCGAGCAAGCAGGCTAAACAAAATAATAAACACAAAAAAGCAACTTAAACTCAAATCAGTTTTTTCCTGTCAAAAACACTCATAATGAGAAATTAAAAATGCAAAAGAGAAAAAGAAAAGAAAACGAAAAAAACAAAATTAAATAATTATTCAAGTCACGCGTCGCGTTCTTTCTTTTCAACCTACCAATTTTCTAAATAACATTTCAGTTTAAAAAACTGTTCCTGTCTTAAGGCTATGGCAAATCGCGGAATCAAAAAAGCGTAGAGGAGAAAAAAAAAAAAAAAAAAATTCTCACCTGGACAAACTGAGCAACATTGACCAGGTATGTGCACTGGATTCGTGCAGGCCACGTAACACAATTCAGATTGACAAGAAATTTGTCCCTCTTCACATGTACACGTTGTACAGTAATCGTCTTCTTTCCACGTTTCCGAATTGTTGTAAAAACTACCTGAACGCGTCACGCAGCCTTGAAAATATAAATAAATCAAAAACAAAAAATTAAAAACTATAAAACTTAAAAAAAAAATTAAAAGATAAGAAATGACTAAGCATGGGGTCGTCAACAGGATTAAACGAGTTTAAAAACAGATGAGTCGCACCTTTGTAATTAAAATTAAAATCTGAATAAAAATAACCGATGACATTTGCCTTTTCCTGGATATTTTCATTCTCTATCGACGACGAGGAAAAGATTAGAAAATTCATAATTTACTTTTTTAATCATCGTTTTAAATCAGCTGCCGCCAATTCATCAAATGTGTGTGTGCTAATCAACAGTATTAAATTTTCCCGTCTACTCGCCGTGTTAATTTATTAACATTTAATATTCACGATTCGACTCGGCACACCTTCATATAAATTTCGCACGAAATCAGCTTTCCCTCCTCCACAATTTTTTTTAATCTTAATTAAAGCCGAAAAAAATATTAATAATTAATAATTAAACCATACCAAATAAATTACATCATAAAATATTCAATCCAAAGCTTAAGTCTCAATTTCCATACACCAATCTCTGACATTTCACTTTTCGGAATTAGTTCAACATTTATCCACCCAACATCCACCCTATCAACTAAAATATCACCACTAGAATGCGACTAAAAAATATTCACATATTTCATATTTCCAACATTTAAAAAAAAAATAATTTCCTGTGCGATAACATTTTTTACATTCCAACATCTCAAGGGGTTCCCTTTAAAGGGACACTTACCAGTGCACACTGGACAGCACTCTCCCTCGGGAACTTCGATTTGACCACACTCATGGAGTGGTTGGCACATGGTATCCTTGCAGAATGTAAGTCCGTCTCTGCACTCGCACGTTTGACATTTGTTCACCCGCCATGTGTGGCCGTTGGGATAATCGTGTCCCTCGTACGTGCATCTTAATTCGGATGCTGAGAAAGAAGGAACAAAAAATCGAAAAACTTTAGTTCGTTAAAATTAAAGTACTGTACTAAAGTACAAAAATAAAAATACATTATTAAATAAGTAGGTTGGAAAAAGTAATTTAGTAAAAAGTAATTTTCTTTTATAGTACACAGTACTACGTAAAATAAAATCTCAACGTGGTTACGGAGCTCTATTTATAGCAATCACTTAAAACATAAGAAATTTATCGCTTTAATAATCGTACTCGATCTCATTAAGAAAAATAAAATAAAATATCTAAAAAGGAAAAAAAAAATTTTGTCTACACACAAAAATTCGTTGATAAAACAATCTTTTAAAGGACGAATTTCTCATCTCTTCTTTTACACACGCCATTGTATTTATTTATTTTTACGTCTAACCAAGGTCGAACTATTATTCTGAATCATTGAAATAACAAAGCAACATAAAAAAAACTTATGTTTTCTTTACGTCACTCTTTTTTTTTTACTATTACTTTTATTTTAACAGTAATTACGTGCCAGTCATCGTACCATTTACACACTTGTAGACGGGACAACACGACCCTGGTTTTTCCTCGGCTTGTTTTTCTAGCTTGATTTGACTATCCTTTGGGCACTCAGGTTTAGTACAGGGTAAACAGTCACACCTTTAAAAAAATAAAACCACAAAAAAAAATTATATAGAACGCGAAAACAAATTCCACAGATAAGAAAATACTGTACAAAAAAAGTAAATAAAAATTCGAAATAAATGGAAAAATAAAAATTTAAAGCGCGATAACGACATTTCTACTGTAGTGAATATTTCAGCTACCATTTGCGTCAAGCGTACTTTGTAATTATTAATGCCAACCTACCCGCGAGGAATTGAACAACATTTATTGGATTCCACAAGACTGGGGAGTCTGTAACTGTCATCTGGGCATTCAATGTCATCTTCAGGACAATTCACATCTTCACATCTGTCTGAAATTAAAATAAACAAAATGTTGGAAATTAATATTGACCATTGCATTACACACAAAAATCTACGGTACATCCGAGTTTGCTTTAACATCATCTAAAATTACAAAAGTAAACTCAACATTTTTTCCTCTCCAATTCCGATATATATCTACATGTAAATATCAACTCGAACTCATTTTCTACAAATTACTGTACTCCACAGCCTAAAGGAATTGAGTAGCCCCAATTTTACGAATTCATTTTTTTTTTAAAGGGTTGAACACAGTCTTTTTCACTTGTAAATTTAATCACGATAATAGCAATGAAAAATGATCACTGAAAGAAAATTTTTTTAGCAATAACCTAGAGCAGTACTTGAACTCGACTAACCTACTATTAAATCAAATCAAAATCTAGCTCTAAAAAATGAATAAATACTAATTACTCGAGGTTTAAATCATTCTCGGTAGATGTCGGGTTAAAAAATAATCTAAAAAAGGTGAATGATGAAAGAGAAAAACCATAATTAAAAAAATATATATAAATAAAAATCGTCCGAACAAGGTTAAAGACTAATAAAAATCCTTTTGCAAAGTTGGGATGAAAAGTTCATCGACTTATTCACGAAGTTTTCAACGCGCTCATAAAAACACTCGTCCAACCACTAAACAAAGCGGAAGTTTGCTTTTTCCTTAATATTTCATCACATCGATTGAATAGCCAAGTGTTTACCGTGTAATAACACTCGGGAGAGTTGTTAATCCGTCCTCTCCGCCCAAACACAAAAACAAATTTACATAAATTACCTCCCCAAAAAACAAACAACATCCACCGATTCCCACAAATTTCTCCCAACCAAAAACAATTCCCACATTCTTCTATAATTACCACAAAATAAAAATCTAAAAATACTAAAAATAAAAATACGTGACGAGCATTCTCTTCATTCCAAGTGATGAAAAATCACAAAGCTCACACGGAAGCCATTCTCCAAAATCAACAAACAAAAATTTTTCTCCCGATGCGCAGCTCAGCTGCGGTTCCCATGACGTTTTGCAGCGAGACAAAAATCGAACCTGTTTTTCATCATCCCTTTAATGATGAATGGCTCTTGCTTTCGGCACTCTTGAATAAATATTCCCCGCTCGACCCCGTCCACTTTTTCTCTCAAAATTGAGTTACTGCAGCGAAGTCGAATGAATGTCCACCTGACACGCCTCTTATCAAGAACGCACCGGATTTAGCTTTGATCCTTTTCACGTGTTTGCAGATGATCAATAACAACGAATCTAATGGACTTTCCATTAGATTTCTTTGAAAAACTTTGATTCACTTCCCAATAGTTACTCTTTGAAGTCCAACGTCCACTACCTGGAGAAAAAAAAAAAACATTCTAAAACGTAAAAAGAAAAAAATTTTCTTTCATGTTTCCAAACAAAGTTTTCGAGTGTTTTCCGTTACGGAAGCCTTTCCTATGAGTTAACAGGTGACCTCGCCTGCAATTTAAAATGAGTCACTTAGCAGAAAATGTTATTTTACACTCAATTTAATCCAATACTCGATCTAGTGTTTCCTGGGCAATCTCGGTTTATTCTTAATAAATCCTTAAGGTCAAGTAATAACATTTGCTCGTATCTTTTCTCTCTACTTTTCAATTACGCAATCGACTCTACTCTACGCTATTCCCAAATCACTGCAGCAGACCAAAGTAGGGCACGAATGGAAAAGAAAAATACAGAAAAGGGAAAAAGAATGAAAGAAAGAGGATTGAAGAGAAGGAGAGATAGCGGGAGGAGAAAAGAGAACAAACTGAATTAGAATCGAACACTGACTAAGAAGAATGGTGTGTCAGATTAAACGCTACTCAAAAGCCTTCGAAGTTGGATTGACTTCTCTTCCATTTATCGCGAATAATCGGTGGAAACGAAGGCAGTTGGGGAACTGGAAAACAAATCCTCACGCCGAGTCTTTCATTAATCAAAAACAATTCCCTAGAAACGAAACGAGAAGCGATCTATCAGACACAAAACCGCAAAAATAAAGCGTTTTCAACTAATTGCGAACAACATCTCGCTCAAATCTGTCGATAACAACCTTTAAAACCGTAAATCCACATAAATAAATCACTCATTAATCTTCATTTCTTAAAAATTACCTCCTATTTCTCTCACCAAATAATAAATTTTAAACTGCCTTCGGCAGATTAAACAAAACTCAAACTAAAACTCAAACATTTACTTCCAAAACACAAAATCCCCACAATTCTCCACAACATTAAACATTCATATATTATTATTATATAAGCAGTATAAACGCGACTAGATTAACGTGAATCAACAGCTTACCTTCACTCTGCCCACAGACAACTAACGTTGCACACAATACAAATATCAAGCGCATCATCAAAACACCCATTCTTCAACACAGGTGTGGATGAGCGATATACAAAAAACTGCGTTCGCCAAAGCCCAAAAAAAGAAAAACCTACAGTATTTGTATATAAAAATCGAGTCACATTGGTTGCTACATGGGGTAGGTAAACGGATACAACTTCCTCCTCGCCGCAACGCAACCACTCGCGTGTGACAACGTCGGTTACAAAAAATAAATATAAAGACTCGGGAGAAATCAACTGAGACGTAGGTGCGCGGGTGTATTGTGCAACTCACACACAATTTCCACCACGATCACATGAAGCGAAGGAAGACTCGACTAAACAACTCTCGCCATTGAGCTCGGCGTTCGCACTGAGCCGAGTCGGGACTCCCCTGACTGCCGCGAGCGGAGCGGTCGATTTACCGAACGGGGATGTTTAGTACTTTCACGTTCGCAAATGAATGCCAACGTTTCATCAATGACTGCAGCTCCACTTGGCGTTATATTTATATAAATATATTTTTTACATTTTTAAATTTTTAAATTTTTAAATTTTTTAAATTTTTTAAACTTTTTTAAAACTTTTATTTAGATTTAGATATAAGTTAAGTTGCGTGATGAATCCATTTAAGCCCACGTCTCGTTGTGACGTCACGAGAACGAAATAGTAGGTCAAGAGGTAATGTACATATGTTGGCCTAGTTAATGACGTTTTTGAATGACACGACTGTGTCATCTAAATGTCAATGATGGGTGGAATCTGACCCTTTGCTTTCGAGAGTAAAGGAAAATGACCCATACATGTCTCTCCCACATGTTTCATAAGAGTTTTCAAGCGGATAAGAAAGGAATGCATGAATCAACGTAATCGGTTGGGTTAATAAAAAAAAATAATAAACTTCCTTTCCACACCCTAAAAAAAAAAATATTTTTAAACATAAAAAAATGACTTTATTTTTAAAATTCTAATTAACCCACTCGGCAATCGCAATTTTCATTTTCCACCGAAATGAATTCGATCATAATTGACACGTGGCACTGCAATTGTCATTTGCATCGCTTAACCGACATTCAATTCAATCCCAATCACACTCCCCGATAATATAAACGAATTATCTAACCTTGAAATAATCAGCGTCGCGCACAATCGCCATTTCGCCACTCTCCCATTCTTCCTTCCTTCCTGCCTTTCTTCTTCTTCTTCTTCCCCAATAAAAATAAAAATAAAAACGATGCCCAACTTCATGTTTGCAATAATTACGTTTTACCCACTAATTGGGAAGGACAGCAACGAAGCACAGCTAATTCGGCTTTAATTGATGCTCACTTTTTAAGGACCCCCATTTAACAAGAGCAGCTCAATTTCCTGGAAATCTTAACTCGGAAATTAGACTTCCTTGCCTGCGAGATACAAAACATTGTACGAACGTACAATTATCACGATCCATTCTCTCGTCAACTCGTCTCTTCACTAAAACAAAACTCGCGACAAAACCTTTACTACAACCTCCTAATTTTCAACTGATAAACTCAAAACGGATCCTACAATAAACAAACTCAAAGTCCTCTATAAATACAAAATATAATAACGAACGATTTCCTGTATATTTTAACCCAACGTATTTTGGCATTGCCTTTATTTATTTATTTATTTATTTATTTATTTTTCTCCAACACACTTTTTTTTTTCTTCTCCCAACATCTTCTTTAAATCTCCTGGATACGATCCAAACGATTGCGAGTGAATTAACCAACCGCACTGAATAACAACGAAAATTGAGACCACCATTACGTGAAGACAGAAAATCCAACCTTTTTTTCCCCTTCTTTCAATCTTTCCCACCTACTTACCATGCCATCCTTCTACTCAAACACCCTCACGCGATCATATTTTTTTCCCCTCATTCTTCGACTTCCTTTTTAAAGCGTAAGATAAAACTGAGTAAAGCAATAAACTTATTAAACATCTCCTCCAGTAATCATACCGCACCCGTACGAAACTTAAGCTCGAGGCTTACGACGTAGCGCTGAGAGACGTCAAATATATATAAACGTGAAAAATCTTTAGACCACACCAAATCCCCCATCCCTCTTCATGCATAAAACATGTGTTCGTGCCTACGAGTAATTGACAAGGTCAACACTCATTAGTCACAAGCTCTCGTGAGGTGGAAAGAGGTCCCAGTAGCGAGTGAGGGCGGGATGGGAAGAAAAGGGGGTTGGGAGAAAAAATATATTCAACTCGAGCAAATCTCGTAACGTTTTTTCGAGTTTCGCACCACGCACAATTGGGAAATTGCGAAGTGGAGCCCTAATTCGGGTGAAATTAGAGGTCGTTTGAAAATGCGTTTAGAAAAATCACGTTTTATCAGAAAAAATTTTAAAATTCTAAAATAATTTTTTTGGGGGATGGAAAAATTGGAAATGTAGTAACGATGCCTCACGAATTTCATTTTAAGAACGTAGGAGGTCGACGTTTCAATTTTTTTCTCTCCTCACTTTTTTTCCTATTTTTTTTATTTTTGATGGTTGTATATTTTTTTTTTGTAGTGAAACACCATAATTTCTCCTCTCTCTTAAACCACACGCTAATTATAAACCCATTTCAAGCCGTACAATTATTCAATTTGGCCCATCCATCAAAAATTTACTGCGAGTGACAGCTCAAGAATTTTTGTTGGAAAAAATTCACAACCGGGGCATGACTGGGAAATAAATTAGAAGCTTCTCTCTTTCTCTTTCTCTCTCACTCAACACACACACACACAAAACACAATGGGTTAAATAAATAAAAAAACTCAATTACCCCTCTCCCCCTCCCAAAAAAAAAAAAAAAAAAAACCTCGCAAAAGCTCAAACGCGAAAACAAAAATAAAAACAACCCTAATTATACTTTCCTCGACTTCTCCACACTACAAACATTAAACGTAAAACGGCTCAAGAGATAGACCCATTCGAAGACCTCTACCAGCTTAAGCCATTAAGCAGTTTAGAGGACCGTAAGATAACCAGGTGCAAAGAATGGCGTCTTCGCTAATGCATTTTTATACTAACGCCGCTAGCGGCGAGAATATGGACTTCACCACCACTTTCCCCCGTCCTTAACACGCGGTCTATTTGCATGTGACATGATCGGTGCGCGTGCTTTTGCGCAATACCTTTCTTGACTGACAGAATGCCCATAGGAATGTTAGGGTTGTGTGAAAGCTCTCCCAATATTTCCACAGGGTTACTACGACCGGGAGGAGTGAGAAAAATCTATGGCCTCAGCAAGCCATTACCTTATACGGCAAAGGGAATACAGTACATTTCCATGTCCTACGGATGATGGGCCCTGGTTCTCAGCCCTTAAAAAGAAACCACTATTTTTTTTCTCTCCCCTTTCTTACACTCTTTTTTTTTTTTTTTTCTCTCTTTCCTTCTCGATAGTCTACATTTAAAGGTAAAGAAATCGTTGAGGAAAGAGCCCGCTGCGCCATTCGTACTAATATCAAATTCCAAAACTGTTCCCAGTTCAATTTTCACTTTACTTTCTCGTTCTCGCTTTTTCGCAATTTATTTGTTATGTTTCGAGGGTGTTTAAAGGGTTTTTTGTATCTCAAACTTTAAAGAAGTACTACTATACTATACGCCCTTTAGTGTTATCTAATAAAACTCTACGTACGTGCGTCGTTAACAATTTGAAACGCGCTATAACTCTGACCATCATCAGACCACGATGACAACAGTTTTAAATTTAATTAAAACGGGAAGACGGGAGGAGAGTAAAAAATAAAAAAAAAATAACAACAACCATAAAATCATTTCCCGTTGCACCTACAATATACGTGAGGGCAAGTTTTAATTAAAATAAACCTGTGCTAAAACTAAATCTCGTTTCTCTTTTAAATTTTATTTATTTTGTTGTTATTATTTTTTTTTTTTTGCGTAATTCTAGGAAACGGCGATTAAAATAGAATTCTATTGTGCGAAATGAATACTGTATAGTGTAATATATTTATTTACGTTTGGTGAATTTGATGAATAATAAAAAATTTTCCGCGAAAAGAATTATTTTTTACCTAGGCTCACACAAAACCGTGAATATCGGGTTTAGAAATGTTCTATTGTTTCTACATGTTTTTAATACTCGAGATAATTTCACCCAATCTCTTCACCAAATGGCGTTTGACCTCTCGATAAACCCCGATTTGATACACATCGCAATCACTCATCAATCTCGTTGAAATGTCTAAATTGAATGAAGCAAGAAAAATCAAAATCAAAAATAAATTTCAATTATTAACTTCCCTACATTTCAAAAAAAAAAAAAAAAAAAAAATTAGTTCACTGCACTATTTATACATCCCCCAAACAGATGTTTCAAAAATATTTGTCCTACAAAAACCCCACTTACAAAAAAAAAAAAAAAAAAAAAAAAAGGAAATAATTTCCTAATTTCCTAATTTCCTCTTAAAAACTACACACATTCCACACTAAACTTTCTTTTCCGCATTTCCCCCGCAATTATCCCACCAATTTATTTTTCACACCACAAAGCGCGGTTAAGTCGCTCGTCACCGTTATCACAGTAAACAGGTTGCATTCACAATGAAACGAGTAAAGACGTTTCGCAGAATGAAAGACGAGAACACCGAACCCCGAGCCAAGTTAAGCAAACTATGAAGCAAAAGAAGAAGTATTTCTGTCAAAGAAAAATGCCTACAACCCCATTCACTTTTCCCCTTTGTGAATTCATTGGCATCACTGACTGACTCTTCCTTATACTACGCAATACAACATCAGCTTGCCAGAAATAACAGTTTGTTTACACCAATAGCTGTTGATGACTCCTCAGAATAGAGCGCCGTATGCATTCCAGGCCACTTCCTTCCAGTACAAAAATCCCCCTCACATCTTCCTTAATAACCGCAGATAAAATGTAAGTGGTTTTCAGCCGAACGCCTCTTCGTACAGGATGCCGGGCGACTGAGTTTGCATATGCGGTGTACATGCCTCGTAGTCAAAAAAAGAAGACTAAAGGGAAAAAAATACCAAAAAACGCTTCATCTCGTCAACATTCTCGTCCACATCTATGAATGTGTTTTACCGCCGAGTATAGAAAGAGAAGAATAGGAGAAGGAGGGTTGAAACACATTTCAAGCGCCATTACAGATGTGGCGTGTTGAGGAAAGTGTCGTTTTAAAACGTTTAACTGACATATGAATGAATCTATATATGTATATAGAAAAAGAAGACAATTTTTTTTTTGTACAAACTGACGACAGAAATATTGTTACGATCACCCTAAAAATATCATTCGTGTCTTGACTCCCCAAAAAAAAAAAAAGTCATTCGGGGTCGCGTTACGAAGATCGCGTCGTAGGTCACGTTTGAACGAGTACATCAAAGGGAAATTTCCCACGAATTATTTTTTAATTTATAAGAGGCGTAGAAAAAAAAATTGTGTTTATGTGACAAATGTTTTCACTGAAAACACAGACGGTTGGTGATAAATAAATAAACAGTGGAAAAATTCCCCGACTGATTGCACTATCGTCTCTGTTAGCAATTGTCATTATATTTTTATATAAAGTATCAACGACTATTTTTAAAACGGAAAAAGAGTAGAAGAAAAATTCCAGTGTTTTATTCGCCGAGTTAATGACATTCCGGAGCACTTTTATTACTCTTAATGCTCGGAACAAAAGCAATTTTTCAAGGCGCACAAAATTTAAATCTTTCACCAACACGTTACCGAGGTCGAAATGTCAGCAATTGTAAACTTCCTCGAATGATTATCTCGAGAATTAATCTTTGTCTCTTATTACCTCTGCAGACGAGACTGTCTACGGCTCTACGCCACCGCTGGACTCGCAAACCGAATGTACAAACGAGATAACGTGTAAGAAATAAAATGAGAAAAGCACACAAATTTTTCTGTTTTTTATTAAATTTACTCAAATTTCAAAAAAAAATTAATTTTTCTTCGTCAGTAAAAAAAAGTAAAAAAAAAAATTTCGTAAATTTTCATCCGTGTAAATTGCAACATACTTTTAATTCCTCGAAATCGTTTTTAAAAATTTAGAATCCGATTTATATTCGTTCCGTTACCAAAACCGTCGTCTCGAAAGAAGGAAAGCCGACAACGAGTAAAAATATTCGGAGAAAAATTTTTAAGTTAATCCGTCGACGACGGCTAAGTAAAAATGACGAGTATTAAGAGCTTAAAAATAGAACCACTTATCAACTAGCATAACCGAAATTAATATCTTGAATAATATATTTTTCCTCTCTTTTTCTCAGCTTAAAAAAGGGAGAAAATATTTTATAAATGTAAAATGCAGATCCGAAATTTCCAGTTACTGCGCACAATCCCCGCGGCTTATCGCGGAATAAATAACAACTTTCTAGTTGAAAACAAGTACGGTAATTAATACTTTAACATTACCGTTAATGGAATGTTAATAAATAATAACTGCCAGGTGATTACAGGTGATGCGAACCGAGCGGCACGATTAAGAAGTTATTTGTCAGATTTATCAGTATCGCAACATCGAAAAAAATAAAATTATTTTCGAATAAACAAAAAAAAATTTATTTTTTTTCAAAAAGAAATAAAACACGTAAAAAAAAAAAAAAAAAAAACACTTGTTAGCCTTCGTGCGTGTTTTTTCCCCGTTCCCACAAAACAGATCGATCTGTTGATAAGTGGCTGATCGCAGGCTACGATCGAAGGACTGATCTAATCAGTTGAAAATTAACACATCTTCAAACACGCCAGTCGCCACGGTTAACGTGACACCTGTTTGATCAAAAAATCTAAATATAAAACGATGCGTCATCCGGTTTAAAATTGTATCACCGATTACGTCATAAGTCTACTTAGGAATGTCCGCAATTTAACGTTGTAACAAAAGAGAGTTGGCAAGATTAAATCTTCTAAAGAAAATATTAAACCGTAATTCTCGAAAAAAGCAAAAAAAAAAAAAAAAAAATTAGTCGATGAGGAAAAAAAAAAAAAATGTAAGCGGGAGCGTTGTTCGAGTAGAGTACTAGAAAGAACGAGGAATGTCTCATCGCCGAATAAATTTGACAAAAGACAAGCGGAGCGGAGTGTAACAAAAGCCGCTATTGTTCTCAAAAATACCACGCTGAATTTACACCCACTCTAGATTCAATAAACCGCCACTTTAAAAACGACCAACGGCGACAACCCATTTTCTAAATAGAAAGCCAGTCCAAGACTACAAGTATAAATCAATTTATTAGCTCGCGGGAACTTCGTTAAGACCCACGTAATTGCCCAGCAAAAGAGAAATAAGAAAAAAAAAAAAATTAAGACTAGAACCAAAAAAAAAAAAAAAAAAAAAAAAAAAAAAAGAACAAAGCGTCGTGTACAAGAATTACAGCAAAACCAGAAGCCCTCTTATTCTACACCCAGAAACACAAAAGACCCCACACACTCGCGAAAATCCCTCCCCGCAGCAAACACAAACTGAAATTCAATAGAAAAAACAAACAGCTCAGCAGTCAACAAGAAGGCCGAACTCATCTGTCTTCAGCTGTCCACAAACTTACTTTGTTTATCTGGTAAGGAGGGGGAGGAATGACGACGACTTCTCACTGACAAAACCCCACCATCTGCGAAGAAAAAGGGGGGGATGGGTTTTGCGTTCTTGTAAAAAAGGGGACTTTCAATAGATCTCACCCGGAGCTTCTGGCAACTTAAAATCTCTTCACTCGCAGAAAAAAATTTTTTTTTTTTTGTGGTTAGATCCAATGTGTAACCTTTAGAACATAATAGGAGAAAACTCCTTTCCATTTCGGCATAATCTTTTGTATGTTGGAAAAAACAGCAGGTGATGTAGACGAAGAGGGGAATAAAATGTACTTGTAGTGAGTGTGTAAAGACCATGTATAGTCGTCATCTGCTTCCATCAGTTGAAAGAGTTGGGTTGCCAAACTCGAGGAGGAGGAGGAGAAGAAGAAGAAGAAAAACGAAAGAACGTCTTTTATTTTCCGCTGTCATTTTTCATTCACGTCAAAAATCACTTCAAACAGATAAAAACCTTCGCATTTCGTCTCACTGTTTAAAGATTCCTCGAACCGTGCACTCTGGAATTCATCACCAAATATGGTTTTCAAAGAAAAGAAATGGAAAAAAAAAGAAAATCTTCAACCAAAGTGTGTATATATAGTCCCTTTAGTATAATCTCCACCCAAAAACTTTTTCCCAATATTCAAAGCTCTTTTATTGCAACGACGCTCCGCGTCGCGTTTGAGCAAAGCGAGCGTAAAGTCCTTCATCCACTTGATTTTGATGAAGAGTGACAATCTTATCATTAAACATGACATTTTTGATAATACGCATCAACCAACCCGTCTCTACCACTTTATAAACACAAAAAACAACAACCACAAAACAAAAAAACAAAAAAAACAAAAATTTAAGCCTAAAATCATACAAAACCAACCGTCAATATTTACCTCGATCTCACTTCCAACCTCGTCTTCAACCCACAAAATTCCTGCATTTTTATGTATCAAAACCAAACGTCGTTGACATTTACTCAAAAAAAAAAAAAAAAAAAAGGTAAACAACAACATCCTCACCTTAAACAGTTTTTCTTACTTTTTATTAATCGAGCAGATTCCTTCATCGTCCACCTTAACAGGTGGCTGAAGATTGGAATGTAGTATATAGTATAGAATAAAAGACTGCTGTTTCCCCTTTATATAGCTTTTTGAGCCAGCTACTGGCAAGTTATTAAGTTTTTTTCCTTTTTTTTCTTTTTTTACGATTCCCAGTATATAAAACTGTTTTTTTTATTATCCTGACTCATCTTTAATCCACAGTTTTCCTCCACTATTATGGTCCTAAATTAAAGTCTTCGTTTTTACTGTTTTTTCTCTCAAAT
Organism: Stigmatogaster subterranea; assembly: GCA_034696085.1. Taxonomy (NCBI): domain Eukaryota; kingdom Metazoa; phylum Arthropoda; class Chilopoda; order Geophilomorpha; family Himantariidae; genus Stigmatogaster; species Stigmatogaster subterranea. The sequence continues at coordinate 21,531 of JAQIWS010000067.1, forward strand.
TAGACAGAGATGAGTGGAGGTAGATAAATATCCTTCGCGGGTTGATACTTTTAAGTTCGCGTTCGAGTTAAAAAAAAAAAAATCTTATGTAAAATTTATATACAAAAAATAATGGTTTTCAACAAAATTTTTCATGTTTATTCCCTCCAGGAGAAAAATCAACAAAAACCAACATTAAAATAAAAATGAAAATAAAAATGACTAAAATTCTTCGTATTTCGTCAACAAATTTTTTCCTTCCTCAAAACACAAAATTTTTTTTATCACGAAATCTCAATTTTTATCAACCGTCACCCAAAAAAAATTCTCAAATTTTAATCTCACACACACATACTTGTACACACAAAAAAAAACTTCATTAATCCCACGTGTTCACTTCCTACCGAAATTTTTAATATTTTTCCTCCACGGGAGAAAAAAAAAAAAAAAAAAAAAAAAAAAAATTTCCAAAACCACGTTAAAATAAAAATAATTCCCAACGTAAAATATTACTACAACCCTCAAAAACCACTTAAACGCGTTATTTATAAATTTCATTAACGAGAAACCGCCCTTGCCCACCCAAAAAAAAAAAAAAAAAAAAAAAATTGATGGCTCTCACGTCACATCTTTCTTTCTCTCCTTAAAAATAATAAATTATTCCTCTCTTAGTCTAACCACGATGCGAGGCATCATTTTCAAAGAACAACTTCACGATTCTCACCCCAAACTACAAAAACGAAAAACCACGCTGCAGATTTCATCAGTCTTGAAGGCGCTCTAATCACCGGATGAGTAATAACTACATCATCCTCCACTTGCACTAAAATTATACCCACTCGAGAGAGGTATAGCATACCCACACGTGTTTCCGAACTCATCATATTACAAACTCGCCTTTGATTACCGTGATTACAGTCATTAAACAAAGATTTTCTCCACCCCTTTGTGCATCGTTCTCACTCCTTAACAGCTTAAAACGCTTTACTTATAAAAATAAAATAAAAAAATAAAAGTTAGTATCCAAAAAATTTAACTACTTAGTGTGTACTTAAATAAAATCGGTTACGGTAATTTTGTGGTTACACAAGATCGACTTCCTCAATTTGTGGGTTGGTACCAGGTCTTTAAAGTTGAAAAATAAAGTTAAAAACATAAATTAAAGGAAACAAATATTAGAAAATGTAAGAAAATTTGATCCATTTAAAAAAAAAAAATTTTCTTCTCGGAATGAGATCCGAACTTCGAACGCTTTCTCGAGTAAGAATCCTTTCATCATCACGAACCCCCCAAAAAAAAAAAAAATGGGGACGAGAAAAAACGGAAAAAAGGAAAAGAAAGAAAATTCGTAGATGTTCCTTTTTTTTTCCTTCCCATTGTGCATTAACTATTTTTTTCATTTTCTCCAATCAATATATCAAGCTACAATTCCTTCACGGCACATTACCACAATGTTTATCTTCTCCTCCAACACGCGAAAAATTAAAAAAAAAAAAAAAAAAAAAAAAAAAAAAAAAAAAAATTTAAAATCCACAAAATAAAAAAAATAAAAACTGCATTTTCATTTGACACCTAATGAAAGAACACCAAAATCGCATCGACATGCGTAGGCGTAACATTTTTTTTTTCTTTCTATTACCAAAAAGTTTTAAATTTGGTAAGCAATTTCCATTTCTTATCCTTCTTAACTCATTTGCACGCTCATGTTTACGATGTGCCACCATGCATATATATATATACAGTGATAAGACAGCGGCAGCATGTGCGCGCGCAAAATGCACTTTCTGTTTGATATTAGGATTCAACGCAAAGATAAACACCGACTCTTTAGTCTAAATGCGGGCTACCTAGTCACACACACTCAGAGCGAGGCTCGCGAAAAGATGCGCGTTTTACTCTCGCACACTGCAAATTGAAACAAACGTTTCTGGAGTTTGTCCAACACTCTTGGAATACCGATTTTCCACTTTTTTAAAAAGGGATATTTCTCAACGTTTTACACTAGAAAAAGCGAAAAAACGAAAAGAGCAAAAGGCGCGATGTTAAATCGCGTGCCAAACTGCGGGATCCGAGTGTTTTCTATTACAAGGACGACTTCAAAAATGTTTTTGCGTCAAAAAAAAAAAACTTATATTTTTACAACAACGCGATGACGAAATCAAGTCGTGCGTCTTTAATATCATATTAAAATTCCTTTTTTTCATATAAAAAAAAAAATTAAAAATTTTTGGCTACTCTTCACCTACCGTGTACATTCCAACGATTAAATTCCTAAACATTGATGCGTGTTAACAACTATTTATGACCAACCTCGAGGTGTGGTCAGGCGTGTAAAAAATGTGCTCCTTAAGTTTAAGTCACGTTAAGAATTTCATCAAAAGTTCACCTTTATTGACCAACGCGTCATTTTTCCATTCTGTCCAAAAATTCCACGACGCTGTGCTTTGTAAAGACTGTAAAGAATCTTTACATTAATTTTTAATTACGCATCCAAGATCAATAACGATAACATCCTGTTAACAGCACCCCGTTAACACCATCTTGTCCCCGGTCTTAAAAAATCATCATTTTCATTGATTTAAACGACCTATAAGCATCCACGAAAACCGCCTCTTCAAAAATAAGTTTCGTCTCCCAAACGCACGAGTTACGACCTTTTTAACGATGCACGGAAGCACCGTTTCCTCGGGGAATAACCAAAGTCCCCACCAAATATTTCAAGACGATATGGACCGTTTGCTGCTAACCTGGCTGCATCTTCACTTTATCAAGTCAAGATTACTGCCAACTAAACGCTCGTACCACCTCCACTGGAAGCATAATCCACTTAAATCGTGAGATTATTTCTAATAAATTTTAATCTCCACAAACTATATACGGTAACAACATAAAAAGATATAAATAGTTAAGGGTACACACTCCTTAAAAAATAATTTTCATAATTTATTACGTTTAGCTTCACTTACTGTACCTACCGCACGCAAACCAATATATTTGATTTACGATTACTTTAGTGTTTTATTCCTAAATCCAACCCCATTTTTGTTTTATCTCTTCAATGTACTGTAAAAGAAAGCACTCTCAGAAAATAAAATTCCAAGATCCAAATCTCGCCTTCTTGCGAGCGATAATAATCATTATTGCGCGCACAATCCCAGACACACATTTTATTCACACTTGTTATGACTTCGAGTCAAAGGGTAAATTTTTCAAATATATTACGACTGATGTATTACAAGCCCAAGGTCAGTTACAGTCAAGACCTCCACTCTCTTTGGATTCCACATAGAATATTAAACAAATTTTATGTTTATAGTTACAATTCGACGTCACACCTAAAATCATTTACAATTACAATTTCAACCGAAAGCATCTGCGGCGTGTGAAAACTACCCTCAAAAGATAATATAACGTCTGAATTTATAATATAACACAACGCTGGTATCGATGACAACGTGTGAGGTGAGCAATTGGAATGAGAATCACATTCCCAATTGCGCTATTATGAATACGCCCACTATACACCGAGCAACTTTCCCATTACGGGACAAAATGGGACTGACACCCAAATCATCAATCGACGCCACTAAATGCATCCCACGTGACCAGCTTATCAAGATCTCAGACGAGCATTAAAAGGAAGGCACTCAATTTTTTTATAGCCTCCACCCCGACATTATGCAACGTCTGGGCGGGAAAATTCAGGTAAGAAATAAAAGTCCCTCCCAGAATAAAAATCTGGGTTCCCGTTTATTGTACTTTTTCTTTCGCTATCTTCTCTTCTCGTTTTAGTTTGGATTTCCGTAAATCTTATTTATTGCAGGACACTAAGCCTACTCACTATCTCATAAACAATATTTTCTCAAGCGGTTGAACCTTCAGGGAAAGAGCTGTCTTAAATTTTTGGATCAAAACAGGAAGTGAGTACAGTATATACGGTACATGACGACGAAGAGGAAATAAATTCAACTTCTTTTACATTAGAAAAAAAAAAGAAATTTTTTTTTCTACAAAGTCAGGATATTTTTATTCAATAAATAACAACGCACGATAATAGAATCTTTTTATTTTTCGTCAAAAAAAAAAAAAATCCGGAAAAAAAGTTATAAAAATAAAACAAACCGCAAACATTTCCGAAAATTATGCAATTTATTATGTTTTTTTTTTTATTCACTCGTCCTACCAAAAAAAAAAAAAAAAATTTTTGAAGGAAAAATGAAAAATGAAAAATTCTGCTGTCACCGCGTCTTCCCATTTCGCGCATCACTTTCAACTTGTACCAATTAAAGTTAAACTCGAAGGCGAAAACACCACCACTAAACTCCAAAAAACTCCTCATCCCGGAGGAATTTAGGACACCACGCAACAACTTGGCAACTCGCAGGTTTATGCGTGCTAGGCCTCATAGATTTCGGTAACGCAAGCCACATGGCTCCCCCTCACTGCACCTCCTCATCTGAAAATATGAATCTAACCGTGAAGAAAGACAGGTTACAGCAAGGTGATCAGAGAGTGAGAGAGAGATTGAGAAAGGGAGAAAAAGACACACAAGCGGCTAAATTTAAGACCTTCTATTTGGCACTCCTCGTGACCCAACTTCCGTTTCGAGGCGAAAAAGAAATAAAGAAGAAACGAAAATTGGGTTTCTTCCTGCCAAATAAAACTACGTGCCTTAGTATTACACAACTCGCTTCCGTTAGTAAACACGAGCCAAAAGCGGATAAACTCGTACAGAAACCTTTGAAGCGAGTTAAACTACGAAAATAAGAAACAACAACGCAAAAAATATATAAATATAAATTTATTTTTATTAATTTTTATTTTTATTTTTATAAAAACAAAAACAAAAATAAAACATGAGATTAAAAAAAGCATCGCTTTAATTCCAAGATTGGAAGGCGGGAGAGAGAAAAAAAATCGCCGATAATAAAAATTCCTCATTATTTTATTAATAGCATCGTGTTTACAGTACATAATTCCAGTACAGTAGCTAATATCCTACGCACCTCGGATGATCTCATTAAAACGACGAAACAAAACTAAAATCCATAAATAACGCAATTTTCTCGCCGAACGAGAACCGAACGATACAAATCTTATTGGCGGGTAATAAAACTATATTACCGTATACTCGGTACCCTCGCTTTAGGATGCAATATATAAACTGTGTCCGAGTCCGGAGAATATTCTCAAACACTGAAAATGGCGTTCACCTCAAATGGAGCGCAACAATTTGCCGGGTCGAGATGAAGAATGCGAGCCGACGTGACGTTATGTTTGAAAGTGCTTATAAATCAGCACACCCACACGACACTCTACTGCCAAAGAAAAACTGCCAGAACACTTTTTTTTTTCTTTTTTTTTTTTACTTTTTATCACGTGCAGTAAAGGACACGAAGAAAATATTACACATCACCGAGAGAGAGTGAGAGAGAGAGTGAGGAGAAAAAAAAAATGAAAAGGAAACGTTACGTTTTAGAAATGAACCAGGAAGCAACACAACGCGTTGGAATGATGAATACGTTTTCCTGCGTTCAAAGACGCTATAATCATTCATAATAACTTTCCTTTATAGATAATAATAATAAGAGAATAAAAAAGTATATTAAAGGTAGCGTGTCATCGATTAAATTAGAATTTCTTTCCCAACAGCGTGAAAAAAATATAATATTAATACCACCCATCGTGCAACTTGTAATCAAACAAAAAGCGACACGGCATTTTTAAAATTTAAAAAATTTTTAAAATTGATTATTTTTTTCTCTGTCATTTTTAAGTCGAATGTTTTCGTTTCAATAGGATATTACTACTTATTATACAAGGGTTGTGTAAACAAAGGCGGGGAAAAAATTTAAGGAGAGCGGTCTAATTTTGATATTGTGACCTTGCTCAAATTGCATCATGCCAACAAATCACTGCGCCTATTAATCAAAGCGTAGTTACTTTTATTTTTATTTACTTTTTTTTTTTTTTTTTTAAACATCATCAAAGTGAAAAATATTTCCTTTTAAACGAAGCGTAGCCGCCGAAGTGACTGCTGAGATAATGTCGTGACGTAACTTTCACGTGTTTTATAACATCGCCCTCTAGCGGTGAAACTTGGAAGGTTTCCAGTTTGGAAACGATACAAGCGAAATTGGGCGAAGTCAACAAAAACAAACAAATAAAGTAATTACACACCAATCCCTCTCAAAAAAACATCTCCAAAACACCTTTGGACCACGTCACCGTCTAACCTTTACATCTATTTGAGGAATTCATCAGGCAAAGTTGTTGTCTACCCAAAAAAGGCTTAAATGTGTTTTATATCTAAACCACTTTCTGTAAAAGGGAAAGTAATTTCCCAACATCATTTTCTTCAACAAGGTCAAACCAATCTATTCAAACTATTCCAGGAGCAGAAAAAGCGAGGGATGAAAAAAAAACAACGAGATAGACCCAACGGAGAGATAACGCCTAAAAATTGATTCAAGCCTTCTCACGTTTTATAGAACGCTCACATTCCGTACGAGTAAATAACCTTCAATTTATCATCAACAGAATTCTTCCATACCTAATTTTACCATTTGACCTTGCTCTCCGCTTCTCTATCTACTAAACTGAAGTGGCCACGCTCTGCTCCGCTAACCCTTTTTAACGTTGCTACTTATAACCCCTTAAAGTCATCACGTTTTTCACGTATGTACATTTTCACGCTTCTTTAAACGTGCCACTTGCGACACAAACTCTTTTTTGGCAACCACGACCAACTAACTTTCACTCGTTTTTTGACAACTGACAAAAGCTTAACGACTAACCCCGCTTTAAGTCATCGTGACTTTAAAGCAAACTATATATCTCACGAATGGATTTTCATCAAAACCACATTTAGGGCACCCCGACCAAAAATAGACGGGAGTGAAGGTCTCCGAAAAGCTAAACTAAAACTAAAAGTTTAAAAAAAAAAAAAATCAGCGCTGGGGGAGTGTTTAAATTATCATTAACGAAAAAGAGGAAGTCTTATATCAGCAAAAGATGATGCGAAGGCTGCGAGCTCAATTTTGACGTCATTACCGCGCAAAAGGAGAATGAAACAACATCGAGCGTGAGTCCAGGTTTGTATTTCTGCATCAGCTGATGATGCAGGTACAGGAATAGCATTCACTAAGTGCATTGAGTTCGTCTTCTTTTCTCGGTATAAAAGAGGATTGCCAACTTGTTATCCTCTCCACGTAAACAAAAACAACTCTCGTTTTCTTAAATCGTGCTGCCATCCAGCGCATTTCACTAACATCACTCAACTTGTACAAATTATAAAAATATTCTAAGATTAGGTCAAACGATTTTTAATAAACCCATTTTAAAAATAAAATTTTATCCGGATCCAATTACCCCGACAAAATTGCATTTGCGGCCGTTGAGGTTAAAATAAATGTTAAAACTGGTAAATTTACAACTCATAAACGTCAATTATTCACGTCACTTTTATCACTTTCCCAACAACTTTTGCTCATCCTTTTCCCCGTCCAAAAAAACCCAAAAAACCCAAAAAATAAATTAACAGGGTTATCAACACTTTGTATCACCCCTATTTATCAGACCCCATGCAGAAATCTTCTAACCCAACCTAATCCATCCTCATTTTCATCTCGCCATAACCCCCCTTAAAAAAACTCAAAAATACTAAAAAAAAGTATAAAACAAACAAAACTAAGAAAACTGCAACATAATTTTATGCCTCTATAAACAACCCCCCGCAGCTACAGCACAAAATTCAGTCCGAAAAACCTGAAACTTGCGCCACAACCACTAAAAAATGTACGCGGATTTTAACAAGAGGTCTTACGAGGTCAGTGCCGTTCGAGACTCCACTACAAATAACCCTTTACGTACCAACAGCGCCATCCAAAACGCAGATGGCTGATAAGAAGAAACGTTGGTACAGGATATAGGAGCACCCACTTACGCGTAACTCCGTTCGAAAAGAAGAAGAAGATGAAGTAGAAAAAATATTCTCTGGAAATATTTATTTACATAGCAGACTGCCGTCAGGCTCGAGCGTTTCAACTACATGTCGTTTTAATATCCGTCTAGATTTTCAGACGAAATTCTACACCCAATCACGACGAGAGCAGTGAGTGAGGTAATGTCTAACTCCAAACGTGAAAACAAAGGAAAGGATTAAAAAAAAAATTTTTTTTTTAAAGGCTTAAATCACGTCCTGTAAAATAATAAATAAAATAAAATAAATAAGAGAAAATGATACAGAAAATAAAATAAATAAAATAAATAAAAAACGATCAACGCCTTTGGGCTCCAATTATAGATCTTCAGATAGCACTTACCCTATATATATATATTTAAAGATATAATAAACACAATTCCCTCGTTTCCTCCGCGGGAAAAAATTGTGTTAAAGTAAGAAGTAAAAAATTGATATTTGATAAGAGTCGAAATTTAGTTTTTATTAGTTTTTTGAGTCATCTTGGGATTTTTATTTTCACTTTTTTATATTTTTTTTTTTTATCTCCGAGAGATAAAATTTTTACAATTTTTTTTTTTGGGATTGGAAAAATCAGTTTAAAAAAAAAAAAAAAAGGAGAAGGAGGGAAAATATTAAAAACGTGTTAGCAAACATACGTTCATCTCATCACGCTCGGAAAGATTAAATACGCACAAAAAAAAAAAAAAAAAAAAAAAATGTGTACAAATCCAATCAAAACAACCTAATTCTAAATACGAGAAACCTTATCTCTTTAGCATGCTCTCCGTTGCCATTGCTAGCAACGAAAACTTCAAAGGAAAAACTACTTACCTCGGGGATTTGAAAACAACTTTTCAAAAAAAAAAAAATTTGAAAAAAAAAAAAAAAGATTATGAGGTATTTCCGTAGTACATGTCTCGTTTATAATGTAAACACGGGAAAAGGAAAGATGAGAAAAGAAACTCTACAAATCAGAAGAAACGAAATTAGAATTATTTTGCTTCTAGGGAAAAACCCGAACCTTCAACCACGGGAGACCTTCTCCAAACTCCACTTGCGTCTATCACCTTTAGAAACAAATTTACCTATTTCTCCCCCCCCCCCCCCCCCAAAAAAAAAAAAAAAGAAAAAAAAATTTTTTTTTTTCTTCCTTTTCCTGAGTTAAAACTAATTCTTTGCGGTATCGGAAACAGCACCCAAGTTAACACAAAACCCAAACCAACGCAGCCGTGACGAGTTTAAATTTTAATCCCGTTAATTGAACAACTTAAAAAACAATGCCGGAATTGAAATTTACAGCCAGCGACGTACTCAAAAACACCAGCCTTTTCTCCTTCTCTCGCCGTACCGTTAATGCATTTTGCAGATTAAAAGCAAACTCTGCAATCACTTAAATTTAGACGAGGGGAGGCTAACAGAAACAACAACAACAACACCAACGCAATTTCCTCTTCTTTTGATGCGCAGTAAATAAAAGCAATCTCCTATGTATATATAACTTAACTTCATCTGATTACACCATTTGTCCTTCGGTGTGCGACTGTTGTAAATATATATATAATATATATATATATAAAGTCATTCCACTTCTTTTCTCCAGAGCATTTTCATTGGGGCACGCCACTTCACTTCTAAGACGAGCTCTTTAAAATCGTTTCTTGCCACCAGGGACATATTATTATTATTATTTCCGTAGGACAATGAGTGCAGTGGATTGTAATTGGTAGCTAATTGCATTTGAGGGAATAAACTTTCATTACATATATAACCACAACGGCAATTCCGAATAAAGCCTCCTCAAGCGCGTGCGCGAACTCGCTTGTCCGTCGGAGACTCGAAGGCCGCTTTGCATGAATATGCCTTTGTGATTGAAAGCGGGCAAAATTAGCGAAATTCGACGTTAAAAATTGCTTCGCAACTCGAAATTAAGCTAAAAAGGTCCTACGTGACTAATTTTGGCTCCAATTCTTAAAAGTGAAGCTCGATAAAACGTCTCAATGAGGTTGTTCCATATTTCACGCCTTCGAGGGAAAACTCGCTCGCGAGCGTGCTGTAATTATTATTGACCACCGTTGCTCCGGCGTAGAATAAGCCGCGTTATAAATTGCGTTTCGGCGTCGGTCTATCATAAATTGAACTACGTCGGGATAATCTCTCTTTCTCGGCAAAACAGATAACCGAGTGACAAAAATCTCCACAACTCATCGCGATAATGGAACAAACAAACCGTCGAAGATTTTCTTCAGAGACCAAACATTAATCTTCTTTATTCGCAATTAACTCGTCCCAAAAAAAAGCAAACCTAAAAATACAACCCAGTTTCCGAAATAAAATTTATGTACGAAATAAAACTATCCTAATTTTCAATTAAAATACTACCCGTTGACAACGAGAAAAGAAAAAGATGGCGCGTTATTTATTTTATCCTCGCACCGCGCCGAGATAATTAAGTGTTGAAGTAAATTATTGGAGAATCAAAGTAAAACGCGAACGCGTTCAAAACATCCATTTTGTTTTCTCGCCGCAGTTGTCATAGGAGATCCACTCGATAGCGAGCAGCGAACGAAATCGAATTAAATTCCACCGTCTGCCTTGCCTTGCCTTACTCTTCACCAAAAGCCATCAAGATCTTTAAAGAAGTCTATATTCAATCAAATCTAAAAAATAAAGGGCACTTCGATCCAAATTAAACCACTTCACCCTTTAAAAAAAACCTAAAAACCGACTTCGTGATGTTGTCTCGTCTCCGACTTCCAATATTAAAGTTTTCCCATCTCAACGGGGGAAAAAGAGAGATAAAAAGAGCGGAAAATGAAAGTGAACAAAGTTGTACTGTAGATGCTCGAAAAACAAGAACTATTTCCTTCGCTCCAGAATTTACTTATCTCTTTTTTGCCGCGTTGTCAGGGAGCCAACTGTCGTCATTCACGGCAAATACGAAGTACAACGTTAATAAGAGACAAGGTTGAATTCAGGGTGAGATGATGGAAAAAAAAAAAAAAAAACCATTCACCCTTTGAGCCATTAAAAAAAAGCGAAGAACCGGTTTTTATTGTCGTTGTCTCCCCCGCGAATGTGACAAGTGTCAGTGGTTTTTATTCGAGGGCGACTTGCTTCCAATATCTGCTATGAGGTCCCTCAGCTAACGAGGTGGCGTCTTTTATTAGACTACAGAGTGAACAATTGCTGAAGCAAGCCTAACTTGTTCACATCAATGCATTCTTTTATTGGCAGTACAAACACCGAGCGCTGTTGTAGCGCCAAGAACAAAGAGCAAAAAGAGAAAAAAATTCACAAGAGGAAAATATTGTTCCAAGTGGAATTTTCTTAAACTACCGTACACGCACCACCAACTTTCCTCCGAGGAGACATAAACAAAATAAAAGAAATAATAGACAAAAAAAAAAATCTTGGTTTCTTTTTACTAAAAAAGGAAAAATTTAATCCCACCAGTTGAATCTCGATACTATCGCCCTCTAGAAAGAATTAAGAAACAGGAGTTCCAACAACTTGTTGTTCAACCTGTACAAAACAATAACGAGAAAATTGACGTTGGGGACCACGAGACCAGGTAATATTAGCGTGAGTGTGCAATTTCGTCTATAATTGATGAAGTCATCTATAGAACCGAGAGAAGAAGAAGAAAAAAAAAAGCAATCGTCGAGACATTGGTACTCCAACTACAACAACGCCGACCGCGGAAAAAGGAGGAAACATAACTCAAGTCCAATCTACTTTAAAAATTAAGCCTTGATTGCAACACAGATTTGCCCTTTCCTTTTCTCCACTAACTACATTCATTAACAAAAGTCGGCTGTAAGCTAATGGAGTTGCAGAATCTCCTTCTAAGCTTTATCTGCTCGCGCGCGCGCGCTAAAATAACAGCAAGCAGCGAGAGCAAGTTCCTTCTTTCTTTTTATTTTTCTTTTTCTTTTTCTCCTTAAATTCCTTTGTCATCTGCGCCGCAACGCTCATTTTCTCCGAGATTGATACAGTGGACAACATTCTGCTGTCATTACACTAAACTGCGCACATGACGTAACCCAAGACAGAAAGCATTTTCATCTAGCGGAGTAAATAGCATCAACTCGACTCGTTTCTCCGAGTACGTAAGTGCAAACACACGGGAGATAGATGCTTTTTAATAACGAAATTGATCCACTCGGTTTGCGATATTAAAGCGAATTTCATTTTAAATGTCTAATTTCGTGATAATTCAAAGCTTCGCGCTCGAATATCATTAATTTGCGATAACGAGTCGGGAAAGAGCGAGGACGAATTCGGGTTAAAATTTTTATTTTTTATGTATTTAAGGAAAGGAAATGAACTTGAACTTTCTTTTTCTTAATAGTTCTTCGACTATTAGCTTGTAAAGTTTGAAATTACTTCGCCGCGTTCGAGAAAAGAAGGAGGGAGTGAGTGTGGAGGAAAGAACGGAATGCAGTAATGCCTTTATTAAAGAGAAGATGGAGAGTCTCGCGAAAAGAAAATTTCAGAAATGTATTGATTTCCAAATTACTTTTTCATTGGAAAACAATTAACGGCAAAAAGCACGAAAGGAAAATTTATTCGCACATTTTTTTTTTTTTTTTTAATTTTTAAAATTTTTAAAATTTTTATTTAAATAAAATAAAATAAAATGTATAATTCCGTCTACAAATTTCTATTAGCGATGCAGAAACGTGCTAAACCGGGTTCGATCTCACGCACGCAAACATTCAATTTTCATTTAAACATTACCAACACCAATTCCGCGTTTTAGAAGCACGTTTTCTTGATTAGCCATTCATCTTGACATTAAGAAACGGGCGCTGGAAAACAATGAAATTCGGAGAAATGGCAAAGCTCTGCTCCAAATGATAAATGCTCGCCACTCAGATACGATCAGCGCACTACTTTTATCATAATTAAGAGAAGAGGAAACGAGGGAAAACGTATCTCAACTCGACGTACGGTAATTTTTATTTTAACAGATAAAAACCTTTAAAAAAAAAAATTCTTTAAGAAAAAATTAAAAATAAATAAAATCCCCACCCTCAACGATGATTGATTGATAACACGGGGGTGTGCATCTGTTATGATAAAAATTTAATTATAGAACCGTTTAGTGATTAATCAATTGTGACCCCCCTCCCCTTCCCCACAAAAAAAAAATTTTTTTCTCCAAAAAAATAAAAATCCTTCATAAATGTCACCTCGTGTAAAGATTATCCACTTTGATCCACCCACTTTACGTCATGTTTTCAAAAACCGCTCAGTGTAGGGTTATATTTATTTCGACATCCATTAAAAACAATTTTTTTTTTTAATCCCACACATTTTTTTTTGGTCACCCAAATCCCTCAAAAGTAGGAGCCAAAAAGATTTGGCTTTAACGGAAAACTTATCCACTTAATCCACCGCGCGTGCTGAGGATTTAAAAGGATTAGTCACCTCTTCCAAGAACCTCACTGAAGGTATTTGTCCTCTGCTTATGTAATTTCACTACAACTCGACTACAACTACTCCATTTTGTTTTTTTTTCATTATTATTATTTTTTTTGGTCCCCTAAAATATAAATAAATAAAAAAAATATTTTTTTCTCTCTCAATATCTTTCTCTCTCTCGTTTCTTTGTCCGCGGATCGCATCGCTGACAAATTGCGAACAGACACGCCGACAATTTTCATTTTGCTTTCATTGTGAAGCAAAAATAAAAGAAACGAAACAGCAACTGTCGAGGTTTATATTAAGAAATATAAAGAAAGACGAACGTCATCCCGCAGTCTTCTTTAAATCCCTGTCTGATACGTGCCGCCTCGAGTGTCAAATCTTTATTGAAAATTCCTTTTGTAGTCTCAAAGTGGACCAAGATTTTTTTTTTCCTCCCCCACCCCATCCCCACCTTCTTTCTCCGTTCTCTCTTTTCTCTTTTCCCTTTTTTTTTCATTAAAGTCTATGATAGTATTACGTTTCCAAAGAATGTACGTAATTGGAAAATTGCGTTACATGAAACCCAAAACTTTCGATAAAATAGAAGAAACGGCACGATTGAGTTAAAAGCCTAAAAATGTATTAAATTTCAACTTTATTATTTATTTTCTACTCAACCCACTCAATTACTCTTTATTCTTATATTTGCAAAATTTTAAATATAACATAAAACCAATCTTCAAATTACAAATTATAATACACAAAGTCATTTTCAAATTTTTCAAATTTTTCAAATTTTTCAAATTTTTCAATACCAACCCTTTTTTAACCCCTCGATTAAAAAATTTACCAAAAAAAAAAATATTAAAATCACCGATGTAACAACATTTCGCGGGGTTATCGCAGCGCGTGCCACTAAGAAATTCCCACCTTTGGACTTCCTGCCAATAAATACTTTGGAGCGTTTAAGAAAAATACGGCGTGCTAAGATGCGGCATTCCATCGGTACGTAAGAAGAACAATGCGGCTTTCGGTGATGGAATGTTGGGCTGTATAACCAGCAATGGCAATAAAAAAGCAAACACAAACAATGTATGCATTGCAATTTCGCACAATGCAAATTCCACCGATAAACAAAACCCGGAACGTGATTAACGAATGACGTCACGCCAAAGCTCAATACAAACGAAGCAAAGCTGAACAAAGTATCAAACCGATATAAATGAGTTTCGCTTTCCAATAAATCACCAACTAAACGATTGTATCGAAAAGCTTGTGGTTAGGGTGTACATAACATTTGGCTCGAGTTGCACGTATAACATTTCCTCCTGTTGACACTAGAGGTCCTTCCCGTTTACACAGTGGACCCATAGGAAGTCTGAAGCTCAAACTTTATGTGCTGCAAACAACAACAAACAACCGAGTCGTCGGCGGTATACGATGTAAACAAAACAAGCGCACAAACACCAAACACACAAATCCCATAATGGTAATTACACAGCGATACGCGCATTTCCACCCAAAGAACCTTAATAGTCGGCAAACATTTATAGATATAAATTAAATCCCAAACTAAAAGCTTTGTCTAATTTTGCAACATTTTTTCCAATTTTCAAATCATCAAAAAAAAAAAATTATCGGAAAAAATAGTAATAATTTTAAATATTAAATATTAAACACCATTTGAATAAAACAAGCCCCAAATTAAAAAAAAAAAATTATTATTTCCTCTCGTGCCGCATAAAAAAAACCAGCTCACTCCTTTTATTATTTGCTCAACTAGTGAGACGAACATCTTCCAATTTCCTCTTCAGTCATCCCTAAGGAATTAATTATGCTACACTTCAATAGACGAAGACTCGCTCGTTTGCTGCACTTGGCTCTCCTCGACTGATCCATCGTAACAAGGGCGTCACCTTGTCTTTTGCTCCTCTGAGCAATTCGTTCTGGACTTTGGCAACGTCGCGCGCATGAAGTCACAGCTGATTCGTGTTTCCCAACTCGATGCCCACGTTTTTGTCGCGTTTCCTCACGCCTCAGCCAAGTTTTTGATTTTTAAACTTGTTTTACAAATACCCGCCTATGAATATTTTTCCTCACTTCAAACTTCTAAATCCAATTTCTCATTTTATCCTCCGTCCACTTTATCCACCTTATCTAATCTCCGCCACCTAGCGTCAAAATCTACAATTAATTCAAACAACGCAGCTGTTAAAGCTGCACGGTATTTTTACACTTATATTTTTCCTCTCTCTATATATATTTTTTAACGGGGTAATCCACAGATTAATATTAACACCAACGAGCGAGCTTAACGACGTGCCTCAACCTTTGAATTTTTTTACACCCAGAAACGAGCGCAAAAAACACAGTGCAAAAAAAAAAAAGAAAAAAGAAAAAAGAAAAAAAAATATAGAGAAAAAAGTGCATTTATTCAGGAGTAAACTTTCCTGTCATAGCTGTTTTTATAAACCAATACATCTTTCAGACAGCAGCTGCCACGTGTGATTTTGAAAGAGAAAAAATTCAATTGCTAAAAATTACCAATTCCAATAAGCCAAAGAACCAACAGAAAATCAACAGAAAACCTACACTTAAAGAACAACGCATTGAAATAGAAGCTGTTGAAAAGTTGGTAAAGAAGAAGGCACCCAAAAAAAAAACCAGAAAAAAAAGAAGAAAAAAAAAATTTCTAGAGCAATAAAACGAAAAAAATCTATGACAGAAATAAAAGTGAAATCCAGCGAGATTTCATGGGTAGACGAGTCAACAAAATGGAAAATTCTAAGAACTATAAACCCCACAACAAATTTTTTTATACACTCCTCTTTTTCACCGTGCTCGAAAATTCTCTTTTTAAAAAAAAAAAAAAAAAAAATGTCTTCCAAGGTACTCCTTAATTTATTCATTACATTCGTAAACTTATCAACACAAACTAATCAACGATTTATGCTTCAACTTTTCCAATCTATCGCCACGCGTGGAAACATGCACCTTGCGCGTCCACTTTAATCTTGCCAGTGTATAGGTCTTATTTATCACAAAAGGTAAACACCGCTATTGAAATAGATTTCTCAGAAAACCGCGCCTTCCATCGTCTTGTCACATGCAAATGATCGTTGTATATTAATATCAACTTGACACCGCTTGATCTACCCCCTATTGATATATTATAATTCCATGCACATTCTATGCATTACGCCCGGGATCAAAACTTTTGAAAAATTCATTTTCCAAACAAAACTAATGATATATATATATATTTTTAAACTCTACTAAACATACTTTAATCTATTGCAGTTCTGAAATTTTTATTTCACCGTTGAATTTATTCCAGCAATTACAATCCGTTTTTGAAATTAGTTTTTAAAATTTGGTATTTACTCACAGAAAATTTAGTTGCACTAATCTTAAAAATATTCATCATCTTGTAAAAGCAAAGGCTGTCTTTTTAAAAATTTAATCTATTAAAGTTACAAGAACACGTTGCAGTTTGTAAATTTGCTCGGTAATAAGAAAAGAAAATGATAGTTAAACATACGCGTAATTACAGAAAATCCGCTTTTAAAGAACAAGAAAAGTCGTGACGTCGTGTAATAAAAATTCACGCAACGAAAAACAAATAATATTCTCGGCTAATTACGCAGTAATAGAATTGGACACTTGCGTATAATGTCAAAAAATAGTCACGCATAAAACCGAGACTCGAGGAAATTAATATTTAATTACAAAAACCAGACACGCGCATAAAATTTAAACCGGAAAAAGGTTCACAAAAAAATTATTTAAATTTTCAATCGCGTTAAAAATTTCTATAACCCACTGAAAACCGATCTCGCACGCGAACAGAAATAAAACACTCGTTTCACAAAGTCTAAATACACGAAAAACAAGATGTCAGCGGTATTCAGTTTCAAAACACTCCAATTTCAAACTGCAGAACTTCTTTTAGAAAAGGACACCAAAAGTGCCCACTGTTTTCATTTTCATTTTCATTCCCACTCCCATTCCCATTCATCACCGTCGACCAAAGTTCAACTAAAAGAAATAAGCAGCGCATTACTGTATGTACTCCACACTCAAATGACACTTCTCACAACAAATTTCTAAATCTGGAACTCGGCCATCCACAGGTTTCCACGGAAAGCCCTCTAAGCTGAGATATCTATGTTTAGAAATTTGTTTGCGAAACTCTACGCAGACCAAATTGAAAATAAACATCAAATTAATATAATATTCCTCCAATTTCCTCGTATTTTATTTCTACAGGTATTTATTTATTACAAAATTCCATTTGTCTCATTTTCCCCTACAAAAGAAGGAAAAAAATAAAATATATATATAAAACCTTCACGTTCTATAAATTCTATCTGGATTCTATTCTATAAAAGTAGACGGTATAGTGAATATACACCGCAGTTCTTATAGTGTAACTCAGTTATTGCCACTTTAAAATGAGAAAAAAAGAGGAAAAAGGAGGAAAAAGAATTTTCAGCGTTAAAGTTGAATAATGCATGAAAAATAAAAATCAGCTTCAAGGTGTGTGTGGTCAATAATAATATTCCCCGCGAAGACATAGAGCCTCGGTTTCATTGCAATGCTACAATAGTTGGCAAAGGTCTCCTTTGGGGAAATTGGAATATCGGTGGCGAATGACAGTTCCAGAAAGCAAACCATTGCAACCAGCCGCAGATCAATCTTTTACGTCTTGAAGTTACGACAATTTCTGGGCAGGATGAAAGAAATCGAGCGCCATGCCACAAGATAACCCACCAAGGCATGCTAAAGATTATGAGAGTGGAAGGATATTCCTTTTGATAGAGGGATTTCTGCCTGGTAATTTAGAGAACGATTTCACTGCCAAACCGAATCTCTAGCCAGCGACAAGCGGAAAGGAAGGGCAAAGAGGAACTGATAACTGGTTCCAAAAAAGAGTTTTGCTCAGGGTCCAAAGTTTGGGAGATGGAGAGGAAAAATAAATGTTAACAGTAAAAAAGATAATAATTCTCAAGCCAAAACAACCATTAACTCGCACTAGTTAGAGCCACATCGTACTAAAGGAGTCGTACACTTCACCTAAAAATATCTTTCGTCTCTTTCCATCCAAAACAAACACACAAAAGAACATAACACTTTTCTTTTCTTTTTATTTTATTTTATTCTTTTAATTTTTTTTTTTTTTTTAGATTTTGTATCCAACCTAAAATAAAAATAAAAATAAAAATTCTCTTCTTAAAGGCTAAAGCGCTTTAACCAGTAGTGAACAACGCGAGAGCTTACGCAAGCACTAATAAATCACAAACATATAAACTGCGTACCGGGGGTTAACTAATCCTCAGCGAAATATAATTCCGCGAAATAATACTCCAAAAACATTCCTCAACTGACCGCAGACATTTTTGGAATTCGCAACAAAATCGTAAACAACATCGGGAAATACAAAACGAACGCATCCAAACCAACTTGACGACGTCACAGTCAGTAGCATTCACCATTAAGCAAATCGCAGACCTAACCATTGACACTAAGTGCTATTTAAACGACTACCGACTAATTCAAACAACCGTGATTACGAGACACTCGGTTAATAAACAAACAGTTAACTCGCCGCCATGCATAAAATGGCCGCCACGCTCCAACCGTCACATTTAAAACCAATTTTTTTTTTTGTTTAAAAATTATTATGTATCTCCACTCATTATCAGTAATAAACGAGTAAATAAGATAGTAAAGTACAGTCTCGCTGATCGCCTTGAAGAAAATGCATTAAGACAAGGCCACTCGGACTCGTGCATCGGATGCTGCATTTGACCTTGCATTGTTTGCTCGAAGAAATTAAAGCGTTTAAATAGAAACTATCACATTCAACCCAGAAAAAACCCAACATAAAAATAAAAATACACCATCAGGGATAAAAAACCCTAAAAAACTAAAAGAAATATGGGTCTAACTAAGTAAAAAAAACAAAAAAACATCCGAGTCTATTTTAAGAAATAAACGGTGCTATTTTTACATCTCAGTTTTCATCGTTGAAATAGAAGATGTAAGCGACTTTGTTTTGACCTCACCACCGAAGATCAAAGTTCTTTCTTCGAGAAAGCAAAAGGTACAAAAGAAAATAATACCCGAGTGAGGAAATAAAGGACTACAGACAGACACGTACTGTACATTCGCAGTTGAGTCCACAATGCAATTATCCGTTAAACTTTAATCACGTTTTCCTCGATCGAAAAAGATAATACTCGAGGTTTGAGTGGACGTTCCGGCTAGTGGGTTTCAGGTTTGTTTTGTCTGCAGCACGTGTTTACATTCTGACACACAAATGACTCCCGACAAACGCACAAATCTTCCAACAACATTCCCAAATGCAAGAGTGATAAATAGGAGTCGAGGTTGAGGCCACAACTCAAAACCACCAACCAGCACGTCTAGTGTTTTTCGGTCATGGACTCGAGCCAAGCACTTTTCATCTTTTCTCGTTGTTCGATTTTTTTTTTCTCTTATTCTAGGAGGTACAGTAGATAGAGAGGAAGAAAGATGTTTAAATTTTTAACTCTCTTATTCCTACGAGACAAGATGATGCCAAGTCAAATAAGGATTTTTCGAACGTACTGTAGAATCGTTGATATTTTTCAAAACTTGTTTTATTTACACCACATCTGGGCGAGTTATTTTCTCGCAGTCAAAAGTTTCCTCCTCCTTTTCCTTAATAATTACGGTACACTTAAAGCATTAATTAGTCATTCATAAATCATCGTTATTTGCGATCATAAATTCTCATTACCTATGCACGGTAGGCTAAAGAGACGAAGGAATTAAATATTCCCCAACCCAAGCCTAATTATAAATTGAATTACCGGTGTTGTTTAAATTCAACTTGCGTCACAATCATACACGACGAAATTTTCTCCAAACTTTCACTCCAAACCCACTCGCAGAAATATTTCCAACATTTCCTTCAACGACACGACTCAACAAACGCACCGTGTCAAAAGCCAACATTTTTCTCTCTTTCTTCTTCCCTCACCCCACATCCACGGATATACGTCGAAACTACAAGAAAAAAGAATTTAGGTGGAAAAAAATAAAATAAAAAAGAGAAGGAAAAAAAAAAAAAAACCCCGCTGAAAGCCGATATTTTGAGTGCCACTCATTTTTTGTCACAATGGCTTATACCTAGGCCAAAAATGGAGGACGAAAGCAATTGACGCAAAAAGGAATTCACTTAGCCATAAAGTGCCTCCTCGCTTTGTATTTCGTGTTGTCATTGCATCACCCTACATTCGAGGTCTTAAGTCCGTATTAACGTGGGTCGTACAATGTACGCGTACCGTAACATAAAGACTGAAATATTTTCACTTTCCCTCTCACACAAAAACGTGACGTCAATGACGAATGGGCAATTACAGCTAATTTAACGTTCAATTAACACCGAGCACGGGTACTAAAATTTTATTCTCCTTCTTTGAAACAAACGGTGAAGATTTT
Source organism: Stigmatogaster subterranea (assembly GCA_034696085.1). NCBI lineage: Eukaryota > Metazoa > Arthropoda > Chilopoda > Geophilomorpha > Himantariidae > Stigmatogaster > Stigmatogaster subterranea. The sequence continues at coordinate 42,373 of JAQIWS010000067.1, forward strand.
CGGATAGTAACGACATTCCAGCGAGTTAAAAAACCAGAAAATTACAACACGAGAAAAAAATCTCTACAAAAAAAAACAAAAAAAACTTTGTCTCCTCTCTCCTCGTGGTTTCGTGCCAAACGCACGAAGCGAGAAAATTATCATTAAATGCAAAAGGAGAGAATGAAAATTCAAGAACAAACACGACGATACAATGGAGCACGATTTCTCTCAGTTTTTACCCTCATCGTGACACTCGCTACGATGCGATGTAAATTACGCTGAGCAATTAGCTTTGCTCGCTAGCTTAATGCAACTGCTTTGATTACTTTCGATGAAGAAGGATTCAATGTGTGTATAAAGCTCTAATTAATTCACGGTGAATTACCTATGTTTGATCATTTCATTTCGTGTAGCTGATGGAGCTTCTCAACTCGCATGACAACCAACCAATTGAAATTATAGTTTTCCCCCTAATTTATAATCCCCTAAGATTACACTTTTATCATGCAGCTACTCCCCAGCGTGCAAAGCAACATCAAGAATTAAAATGTTGTCTCATTAACTTAGTAACACCAATAGCAAAACTATAAATCGATAGAATATATTAAACACGAACGCAACTTCCATCAAAATTTACCAACAATTTTTTCCCATCCTTTTTATACTACAAATTGGTTCTCGAAACATTTTTATTGAATTTTTCTTATCCCCTTTTTTAGGCATTCGTGAAAGGAACGAGAGTACGAAATAAAATAAAACTCGAGATGTACAAATAATAACATTTTTCTTTCCTACCTATTTCGGACTCTTCGTCAAGTAAACGAGCGAGATCAGCTTGACATTCGTGTCGCGTGTTGTGTTCGAAAAGTGGGTCGTCGCACGTGGAAATAGTGCTGCACACACACTGCATGTCAACCTTATTGCAACCACTGTAGCTACGTAGAGTGCTGCAAGTCTCTCGGGGTTCTACCGAAAAAAAAAATGAAAAAAAAATAAGAAAACCAAACCAAACCAAAATAAATAAATAAATAAATAAATAAATAAATACCACAAGAATGTATTTATTAATTTACAAGTAATAATTTAAAAAAATTTTCTTCACATCAAATATTTAAAAAAAAAATATCTTGAGAGCTTAAAAGAAAAAATCTAATTTGCTTCGTCACAAGACCTCAACTAATTTAAATGTAAATTTTATGGCGCACTCAATAATCGTAATACTGGTTTCTAATTAACTTTTCTCGCACACACTTCCTTCTCGTGTCGTTAGATTATTCTTTATCATTTGACGCTGAGTTATAAAATATTTTTTATTCCAAAGTGTTGGGGACTATTATTAGCGAGTTATCATAAGGCGAGTAAAGTGGGTCATACAAAACGCTTCCTCTAAATAATTTACGTGACAACTTCTTCTATTAAAAAAAAAATTTTCTTTTTATTTTATATAAACAAGTACGGAGTATAAAATAAAAAAATTACAAAATTACAAAATGGAAGCTTTAGTTTCAGTTCAGTGAACACACACACACTTCTCTTCGCAGACTCTTTAACTGAATGGAAATTACCAATTTTTCTCTCACAAAGCCTACGAACTTGAAGTATGTCACGAGTGCATTTGGCATTCGCCGAAAAGAAAAGAAAAGAAAAAAATACGTTGCCGAAAAAAGAAAAGAAAATCTCAGTAATTTATTTTTAGAAAAGCTCAACGGTTGCACGCTTGCTATGTTTTCGGTGGAAAACCAACCGCTTTTCTTAATTTTTCATTCAATAGCATCCTTTCAACCTCAACGACTATAACGGATTACTTTAAAATTTTTCCAACAAACTTTTAAAAATATTATTTATTAAAAAAAAAAAAAAAAAAAAAAAAAAATCCTAAATCCCATCCAAAATACGAAAATTTTTCCTAAAGATTTATAGAGTTGTTTTCGTATGAGAACCATTCGGTAGATGGCAGCACAGCCGTTTCGGGATACAAATTTTTTTTTTTAAGCATTATTTCCACCATTCTATTTTTATGTACTATCAGCACAATCATCATAAAGTCAACTTTTTATTCCGCCACGTTTATTCCCATTCTAACGTCCCCGCGGCTGGACTGGTTTTGATTACTAATTGCTTCATTCTCAAATGGAAGCCATTTTTTTGGGTTACTACTTCTTTCGCTAAACATTTTAATGGCTTTTAATACGAAGGTTGTTCTTGCGGTCAACTTGTCATTCTAACTTTTCTTTATTCCTCTTAATTTATTTCGGAATAGCGTGACGGATAAAACGAAACCCTAAGATTATTTTACAAAATATCTTCAGTCAGATGCAGGGAGTGTAACGTCACGTGATTTTCTTTTTCTTTTTGATTTATATTTATTATTATTATTTTAGTTTCATATTTTTATTTTTTTATGAATAAGATTTTTTTTTACGGTTGCTCTATTTTTTCTTTATTACTCGGGTCGGTGTGGGATTTGTCTCTATTTTTATCTCATCTTGACGTTTTTATGAGCTTTCCATTATAAAAGAGTGCGAATCAAGATAAACTGTGTGTAATATTGTGCGCACCTATCAGCTTAGTAATTCCTCGCGGGGCTTCAAATTTGCTACTCTGGGTTTTTATTTTGAGTGAAAGCGACGGGGAAAAAATATTGCTTATAACGGAGGACAATAGGGCCAACCTACACATTTCATAATTTTCTGCTCGTGCGCAATAAACTTCCCAAACTGTACCACGGCGACTCGCTTTCACCCTATTTATTTCCAAAAAAAAAAAAGAAGAAAAAAAAAACTAAAATAAACTTAAAACTTATTTTTCAAAGAAAAACTTTTTTACCTCTGAACTCAGTAAAATATTTCCACAACATCAAAATTTATGCTCCACTTTACAACTCAAGAAGCTAATTGTTTCTTAAAGAGCAGCGGAAGGGCCTTTGTGTAATTCAGTGGACAAAATACCCCATCTCATCGTTCATCATACACTTCACGAAAAAACTGCAGCTGTACATAAGAAGGCGGAAATTTAATTCTCTTAATTGCAGTGGCAAGATCAAAAGGTTATCCTCTCTCACGCTAGGATTCTACAGGAAAACCTCCTTCCAGTTAAATACCACCGCGATTTGCCCACTCAACAACCACTAATTAAGCCTAAACAACACCTAAAAAACCATATCTCGCCATATTTCTCATCTTTAATATTTTTGGCGACAGCCAATGACGCAGCAGGCGCCGTGAATATAAAGTTTACACTATAAACTCTCCGGTTGAAAACACTTGAGTATGTCAAGGGCGGTTCGAGGTGAGAATGGGATCCAGTGGAGGTGTGAGTTTCTTCCCGCGGATACTTGCACGAACTAAGTCAACAAACCTACGAAGCAATGAACTTTTGACATTGCCACACTCTCTAATGGCCTTCGAAATTACCAACTGACGAACGGTTTTAAAGCGTAAATTAACCGCCTCGTTCTACCGTACTAATTCCAGCCGCCACGTTGTCGATCAAAAAGGACTTAAAAAGAATAAAAACCGCAGACGAGTCGAAGGCAGATAGCCTATGCCTAAATCCGAAACGTGATTCATCGCCATCACCTATCCTAATACTAATAGGCTACTGTATATTTAGCGCAAGGTCAGTTCGGTTGTAATTTTATAAAATGTAATAGGGTTCGTTGTTTGAAGCCGGCTTTGGTGCAAAGGGAATATGGAATTAAAGTTTGTAATTATATTTCATTGACGGTTTGATGGGTATCATGGTGAAAAGGGGCATTGAGTGAGTTTAAATACCCTTTCCCCTGTTTTTTAGTTGTGCCCCAGTGAACTCGGAAAAGTCTTTACTGTTGTATAATTACAGCTTGTTACGACACTTAGGAAATTATAAACTCTGTGCACATGACGTGGCTGGAGTTCAATGACTCGGTGATACAAATCGAGAAGTTGGAGAATAATAAAAAGATAGGGAAAAAGATTTTATTTTGAATGAACTTTTGCGGTTTGAATTAGATTAGACTAGAGTGAGTGAAATCTGGTCTCGGCTGAATTACTGTATGTTGAAATTTTTGTTTTTTTAATTTTAGGAATGATCTAAAGGGAATTGAATTGAATATTGTGTTATTTGATTAGATATCAGCGAAATTTGATAAATAAATAAAATTGGAGTAATGCTGAGTTACGCCATTTTCAAAATTCAATTTAACGTTGAATTTTGTGACTAATGACTGTTTAAATTCGATCATTTGCGGCATCCTTTCATATTTTACACTACATTAAAACATTTTTTTAAAAAATTCTTTTTCTCAGGTCGTAAAATATTAAAGACGAAAAAACTCGACACAACTAAATTCCATAAAAATTGTTCCAGTCGATCGACCGAGCGATAAATTTTTAAAATTTTATCCGGCGACATTCATTATTAATCTATACCCTAAGCAGTTGCTGAACGACAAAAATAATTTATTCATTCGTCTCTCGAGCCAAATCTGCGTTAGTAATAATTCGTCAGATAAACCGAAATCAATTGAAAAATTACTCTCGAAAATTCAATCTGGTCAACCAAGGTTGTTACGATGGAATCTCAATTATTTTATCGCGTAACATGCGAAACCTCTTCTGCGGCACATCACTTTACATTTTAAAAAACGTCAGATAACAACATCCATTTTTACATTTTTAAACAAATCGTGGGTTTAAAAATAGAAAAACTAAACTAGTTCGCGTTGAATCAGTTTAAACTTTCTCTCACTAAATGTAACTATTATACGCGCAACTTGTGGAATGTAGAAAGAATCACGTGTTGACTCTAAAGAACGAAATAAGCACAAACATTAAGTGCGTTTTTATTCCCCAGACGGTTACACTCGATAATTTAATATGAATTTTCGACATCTGCTCCCAATTTCACGTTAAGTTGCCAAGGTATTTTCACTCTATTTTTTTTCCTTTTTCCTTTTCAAACTCAAAACCGAATCAAAACTTTCTTTACATAACCACAAATTATCCCGCGCATTGATTAAACTGTCACGCATACCATAAAATAGCGATAATAATTCGCTTTTACGGTTAAAATATTACCAGACACTGTCGAATAAATAAAGCGAAAATGTCGATTTTCTTCTTACCTTTACATATACCTTCTTCATCTCCAGTAATAGGATGACCGAGTTGAACTTTGAGCAGACAGACAAGTCCTTCATCACATTGGCCGAGGAGACCAAATTTACCGCCGCATGTTTCATTGGCGACTCGGGCACAGGCTAAGCAACATCCGCACGGATCTTCGGTCGTTCCACCGCGACAGTTCGTCGGAGTTTCACACCGGGTTTGATCGCAGGGCGCGGCACAAGAATGAGCTCGAACCGCGGTGTTCCAAAGACAACACGCGATGCAAAAAGTAAAGATTGTACCTAAGAACCGGTTTCCCAGGAATATCTCGCCGGTAAACATTGTCCACACGGATCCCTGTCGGTGTTTATAAATAAAGAGTATAAAATAAAATCAGAGGATGAGGCCTAAATCAGAAAATCCAATGCGACACTGGGTTAGGCACATGAGGTTCTGGAGATAGTCTCAAACACAACGCTTCGCCTCAGAAAGAAACTCCTTACGAGCACTCTCCCAAGGTTAAATCGGTCTATTTGTCTCACCAGAGTTCCAGTGAAGCTGGAAAAATGCCACGTTTGCACTCATCCACACTCCACCGATGATTTTCACTGTGATGGCATGAGAACAGCTGCGCTGATACTGTCAGCGTGGTTCGAAACCCATTCAATTTGTTCCGATAGCGAGTAAAGTTTGAGTCGTAACTGACAAACTTCTCCATTTACCTGCGTTCAGGGTGTCAGTGGGTGGGGTCAGGAATGATCACGTGCACAAATACTCTTTGATTGGCCGATATATTAGTGGGGGTGACGAAGTAATGACGACATCAACGGGCGCTTCGTTGAACATGTGTTGTTGTATGAAAGAGTAAAGACTGCTCTTCGTGTCTGTTTACTTATTTACGGGTTGAGTGTTAGCGAGTAAACAAACACTGAGGTTTGGTGTAAAATGCGCGAACTAATTACTATTTTATCCAACGTTAAATTGATTTAGTAAAGAGCTCACTTCGAAATAAAATTTTCAGTGATCAGAACGTCTCACCTGATACATTTTTTTATCGGGATCAAAATGGCATCGGGAACACAGGCGACATCTGTGGATGAAGTGATAAATTTCGGTTTTATGTGGAACAAAAAGTCTACAAAAATAGCTTTCGTGAGAAAAATGTGAAGAATTTCCGTCATGACAAGAATATATTTATTAAGACCAAATTGAATAAACAAAAATCTTAATTTTCTTCAAGCGTCTTTTTACTACAACTAACCGAGTTTACAATTCAATATTTTTAAAGTGAAACAACTTTTACACCCGATAACTATATCGTTTATTAAAGAACTTAAACGTACAAACTTTGTACTCAGGTAAATTTTTGATTTTTTTCATCTAATAAAAGATTTTCATCAATCGATAATAACGTGTGGAACTGTATGGTTAAGATTTGGATTATTTTTAAAACTTTGCTCGTATAAATTGACGTATGCAAGAATATTATTCTCTGCTAGTTTATTATTAATCGAAAATAGACATATAAATCAATTCATATTAAACGTGTCTCGACGACAATTTTTAAGATAACTGTGGGCAAGTGAGCATTCCAAGAACATAACGATACTGGTATGCAAATGAGCGTACACCGTTTTACATCACGTATTATAATCAAAAAACAATTATATAAGTAAATAAACGTTAAGAATTTCAACTTTAAAGCAAACTTCCAGCGTAGTAAAAAAAAAAAAATCACACCTTAAATTCAAAAATTATTCATAAACCAAAAAAAAAACGAAAAAAGTTTTAATTAATTAGCAAATTTGACTCGTTATTTTTCGATATTTCTTTCAATTTTTAATTTAAGTCTCACGAGTAGTAATAATAATAATAATAATAATAATAATGTTAATCAACTCGTGTCACCTCACTTTAACCGATAATCAATTTAATGTTCAAACACTTTTTAATGCTTGTTGACAGTAGCAGAAGCCTTTAAACCAAAGATTGGTTGCGATGTGGATCATGATTAATTATAACGTTCCCGTCTTCTTTTAACACGTTGACTACTGTTCTTCTTTAACGACAGCAAGGCAATTCTTCAGCAGTTGCATTTGAGCCTGCGTTTTGTTTCAAACAAGAAAAACAAAAAAAATTCCCAGTTAACCAAACCCAATCATTGTAATCGAATCACCACGAGTTTAAATTCAGCACTGCAGTGACAATTACATCTTCTCAATCATTAAAATTTCAAAAATCCGCCAATAAAATAAGCTTATCAATCTAGATAACGTAACGTAATGAATTTTCCGCAAATGACATTACGCAACGTTAAAATTTTAATGGATTAATCACAAATAGTAAATTAACGCTGTATCTTACTTTGGCATGCTTCAATTCCAATTCAGCTAAATCCACCAAATTTTTACGGAATGCCGTGACCAATCTCGATTTGAAATCCGTTAACTCTGCACACAAACAAAAAAGGTAGACACCAAAGAGTAAATAAATAACACTCAACACGAATTTATATTTTAACAGTCGTGTAAACAGTGGTTGCACCTTCTATAACTAAAACACCCTGCTTGCATACTTAACGTTCAAAGCAACTCGTGACCAGCTCTCTTACATTTTATTCACGCAGCGGTATTACAATAAGTTTGACCGCAAAGACCACACGTGTCTGCGTCTCTTGGATTTAGAACACCGGTTGACACAAATGAGAAAAGAACAAAGTTCAAGCAGCAGCTGGTGTGGCAAAATATCACAATAAAATAGAAAAAATACAATCATATTTCAATCCAAGCCCCCACGATATTAGAGAATAAGATAGCTTGCATATTTTTTTTTTAATATATTTTTTTCTCGTACCCTTTTTGACGTAAAACCCGCCTCAGTACATATTAAATATTTCAGCACGCTATTCCCCTTTGTGTGCGCGGGTTCTCGATTCCAAAAATTTTTCCCGTTAAAACATTAGCCAGTTTTGCGAAAAACGAATTTTTTTTTTTACTCCCCACGTCTCGCATCACTTAAATCTTACATCAGTAGTACCACTGAACACAAAACTAGTTCTATATAATATTAAATTGAAAATCTGGCAAAAATTCCCTCGCCACAAACAAACACACAGATTTAAGAATTCGTCTACTACATTTGCAACAGCCTCGCGGCGGTTCATGAAATAAACATCAAAATTCATATTTCGATAGACAGTATGCAACCCCATCTTAGATCTAACTCACGATACTAAATTAATATAAAAGCTCATCTTTCACTCACCTTCTTTAGCTTTCTCTGATATCTGTTCAAACTTTTCGCACGCCTGCTGTTGCGATAGTTCTGCCTAAAAAAAGCAACACACGAAATTTTCAGTAAAAATAAAAAAAAATATCCTCTAAAAAGAAAAATATCTCATCTTTTTTTTAAAGATCACCATCCACAACACTAAACCCAAAACGTTACCCATTTACTGCAATTCCCCCAAAACAACAACAACAACAACGAGCCTATAACTTTCTTCTAATATTAATTTTAATTTATAACTTTATACAACGGTTATTTACAACCGAACACCTCTTTAAAACAATTATCCAGACGATTACTTTCACAGTGTCAGTTCTAAGAACAGATATTTTTGCTCGTTACGGGAAAAAAAATGTTCTGTCAAGATACACTAAGTTGGGGCCATGTAACTGGGGCAGACAATTGCCCTTAAAGAACCCTCCTGCGGAGACAATCAAGAAGTTCTTCTTTAAGTTCCTTCCAGCCTCCTACGAGGCATCTGATGAAAGACCAGAGAACAGAAAGATAACCGCGAGGAACTCAGGCACGTCTCTGATTAATCGCTTCTTGATAACGTGGCGATATACAACAAGGTTTTCACCCCCAAGTGCAAAAGAACTCAAATCTCGCAATCTCAGATTACAGCGGGTGGAGTGCAGCAGATTCAACTACGTAACGCGTCAAGAATCTCTATCAATCCCCGAGGGACCTGACGACCAATTTTATTGCTCAAATCTGGTTTGAAATTTGGGTGGGTGTTAAACGTTGAGTTTGAGCCTACGCAATACGAGTATCGCATCACTGGGAGGCAAAAAATATTCCCATCGGACCAGTTTTTAATAAAAAGCAAACCCGAGTTCAGTGACCATTAGAGACCACGTCTTTAAGCGAGGAAAAAATTCGTTTTTACCATTTCCATCAGTTTAAAATGTATCACTGTCAAAAGAAAGAAAAGGGAAAAAATTTAAATACAGCTACAACTTAAATCGTCACTCAAAGTAGCCAGGCAGAATGAATCTAAAGTCGCCTTTACAAAACCCAAATCCGATTTCAATGATTAATGATTCCGGAATACAATGCAGTATTTTTTATAGCCTTTTTTTCTTTTTAATATTAAAAAAAAAAAAACCAAAAAAAAATTCAAAAATCTGACAGATATTATTCTCCAAAAAAGAATAGAACTCTTTTTTTGTCATTTTTACACACAATACAATCTCCAATACATTTTTTCCCTTCAAAAGATTCTTTTCCTTGGCAGCAATGTCAAGGGGCGCATTTCTTTTGACACATCAATAGTTAATTCCATACCCTAAGCTGAAACCGATACTTAAAATTTTGCAACGGTGACCGTAAATTACATGCAATTATCCGGGCAAACCACCCACCTGATTTGCAATGGTAAAAAAACAGGGAGGGAAGATTTTTACAAAACCACAAAGGTCATTGCAAATGGTACGGTTTATGATGTGACCTCTAATCACGAACGATGGTTCCAGATCAATGCACAACTGCGTTATAGAAAGGTAATTCGATAGTTTGTTTATCTAACCCGAATGAATTACAAATTAGAATATCAATTTATTAATTATTTATCAATTTTATCATCTCGTAGAGAAATCGATACTCTACGTTCAAATAACAACACAACATTAAAACTAACATCGACATACCAAAATGACTGATGCAAGAAAATTTACTTACTTCAGCCACTTCCAGTGCCTTTCGTTAGCAAAAAAAAAGACAAAAAATGGGAAATATATATATTTTAGAATTAAAAAATTTTCATGCCTAGTACAGTACTGTACTTCAATAAAAAAGTTAAAACAAGTGCAGTGCAAACAAGAACTTAAAACACATACACCAAAAAAAATTGTTCAACACATTTGCGTGAATATACAGCCTCAAAAAAGTGTCATAAACAAAAATAAAATGTCAAACAATTTTTTACCCTAAAACTTTTACAGATGCCATAAATAGAAATGAAAAGAAACAATTTGGGGTTGCTAGTGTTGACCTTATTCGAGTGAATATATATTTCCGAGAATAGGAGGTGAAGAGACTCTTAATATGCAACACAATGATTGGAGGCGTGATCTTTGCATTACTCATCCTGGTCCATGCAGCACCCAATTCAAACCTGTCTCGAAACCATCAACTGCATCTGCCAGACAACCTTCGAGATAACGAATTACCGTTACAGCACCGCAGTGTCAATTTACCCAACGCAATCCACTCAAGTGCGAGCGTGCGTATGTACGACGCCTTAAGCACAAAATTAAATCGCGAGCCCATATGTCCGTTCATGGATACACCCTTCACAACAAGATCAAGGTTGTGCACCAGATTAATTACTAACAACCGCACTCGAGATCAAAAACGTCACGACAAGAATTTACAAAATGACCTTGCCTCGCCCATTAACTTAAGAAATGCTTTTTTTCTCTACAAGCTTTTATTTCTTTCTCTCAGACATGTCTGCTGAGTGACCATTGTAAATAACGTGCAAAAATGTAAAATATGCGGGTAACGAGTAAAACTAACTCGGTAAACTATAAACTATCAACTTGTTATTTGTAGTTCATACATTATGTAGCTTAACTAAAGGAATTCAAGCTGTTTGAAATTCCTCACCTAGAAATTTTTTTTATAAAACTAGTTTTTCTTTTTCCTCCCACGTCTTAACTGTGACGTTTATGTCTAACTACGTTGATTATTTTCACTAATTAGAAAACATGGGAGACATCTTAACTTTGTTTCTTTTTCGTGACGAGATTTCAATTTTCGACGACGTTTTACAATCAGTTGACGAGAATTTTACGCAGGTATTTATGAATCGTGAAAAATGATCGCATCACCCGCTACCATCTAATCTAAAACTGCCACGAATTTTGTTTTCCGCACTTAAAAGTGTCATGTGCTTCTTTAACATCATAGATGTTCTCATTAGCGACAAGTATTAATTACGTGACAGCTTTAGGAAAACGTGAGCGAAATTTCCTGACCGAAAAAAGAATTATTTCAAAAGTTGAAGGAGGAAAAAGAAATTTGTTGCCGATAAAGTTAAGAAAAAAACGTAAAATTTGCGAGACAAGAAAAAAATGCCTTCTTTCAAAATTAAATATTTAAAGAAGATCTACTTCAAGTTAAATTGTGACTGTACATGTCAATAATTTAACATGTTCCACTCGTCAGCATACAAATTTTCTAACGTTTTATTTATTTAGTAACGCTTTTCCATTTTGCGTAAACAGCGCTCGTTTACTGGACTCTATTTTAGTTATCAATAATCAATAATTTATGATATTTAAGCATCATCAAACTTTCTTCGCTAAATACTGCACGTGATAAAATATTCTAATCTACTATACAGTATTTGCTTCGACAATAATCTTTTACACACGGCAACTCGTCAAATTTTTAAACCTAACTTTCGAATTACTGGTAACTTTTATCTATAGCGCAGAATTACAGGACTGTATTAAATTTTAAAACTCTAGGTATTCATACTCACAGTGTGAACTTCTTTATTTTTCGTCCTCGCTCGCTCTAAGTTCCTATTGGCTGTTTCGTAGTTTGCTAATCGTCTTAGCCGACGATATAAGAGATTCTACACACGTCGATAGAAACGATAACCAATTAATTTTTTAAGACTATTGATTGATAGAAGTGTAACGTTTGTTAAATAAAATTAGTTACACAACCTTAGCCGCATTTGAATCTCTCAGATAGTATCGTAACGTGTCGGATAATTTCAAGTCTTCATCCGACGCAACTCTTCCTTCGATTTTCTAACGAGAAAGAAAAATTATACATCAGTACTAAGTTCCTACAGTAATTTGAAAATTTAAAAATGCAATTTAACTAATACAAGTAATTAGTCTACATACCCTAGCTTTTTCGAAAGTTTCTGCTACTCTATTAAAAAATCTGAAATATTTTAATTGGTAATTTTCAGTTTTGAGCTAATTCACATTTAAAGCACCAAAAAAAAATTATTACTTTTCTAACTCGGTGCAATCGATCGTTGCTAATTGAACTAAGCCGGCTGATATCTTTATGTAACTATCAGCAACCGCTAAAAATAAATATTACGCATTAATACAGCGCAAAATGATTTTATAATTTATTAGACCGACTTTTGTGGCATCTAGTCAAACGGTCAGCTTTAGCTGAAGCATCCTTCAATCGCGAATGATACTCCACCAAAAAGTTTTTTTCGTGTTCAAAATATTCATCCACATCCTACAATTAAACAAAATATAATTATTTAAACCAGTGATAATACTCTAATATTTTTATACCTTTTGCGTTGAAGACAATAATACGTCGTCGGCTGATTTATGCAAATTTTTAACCCAACCTTCAATTTTTTCCTTTTTGTTTTTATTTCTAACACAGAGCTTTAAAAAAAATGATTCAAGTGCGTTAGCAAAAAAATGCGTTTAAATAAAAAAAAACTATTTAAATTGATGCTTACGTCTTGATCGTATTCCAAAAACACCCTGAAGTTGTACTCGTGTCTGAATATTGGATGAGTTGCTAAACGAGTAAGAAACACTTCGTGCATAGCCACGGTCTTTTTAAATGTAGCGAGATATTCTCTATTGATCAAGAGACAAAAATTTAAAATCAAATAAAACATGAGGTTTAAGCATTTCATTTTTACGAACGCTTCAAGTTCTTGTTTCATTTTACTGAATTCCTCCTTGGTCATAGTTCCTTCCCCTTCTCCTAATTTTTGTAGTTTTTCACGGGAAGCGTCAAAATCAGGACGAGGGGGAGAAGGCGGTATCTTTGAAAAATATAAATTTAATTTGTGGTGAATAATTTAAGAAATAATTTCCGGAGTTCAGATTAGTATTATTAGCAATAAAGCTAATTATTTTTAAACCTCAAAATCCAGCAACAGAGATTAAAATAGAAATATTCGTTCATTTTAATTATACAGTATTGGGAAACGTACAATGAATCCCGCGTAATCCTCGTTCTCCTCAAATCGATCGTGAAGCCACACAAATTCTTCATGTTGACGAACGACAGAAAATTCGGTTTTTTGAAATTCTGGCAGTGTTGTCTGAAAAAATAAAATAACAATTAAAGTTTGTTACTATCACATCAAATTTAAAAATTTTTAATTTACTCTTGTATGAACTGTAAACTTCACTTTATCTCGTTCACTTAGCGCGTCTGAAATGTCAACCAGAAGCGATGAATCGGTTAAATCCACAGTCTCTGATCTCGCTGTTTGCTACAATTAAAAGAAAATGAATACTGTATTTTATATCGGAGAAACTCGACAAACTTTTTGATATCGTGGGTTTATAGTATTATCACTAATTTTCGTCACCTACACACGTATCCTGTACAATCTAGATAAAGTTGATTGAGCAATTTAAACCAATCTACATTAATAAACTATATTTCTGGATAAAACGGGAAATAGAAACATTATTCACACGCAAAAAGAATCTATAATTACTCTAAAAATTATCCAAATTACGGGGTGTTGAATTTCAAAATCGAAACATTCCTTTACCCAGTCAATAACCATGAACAGGTGTTTCAATCGAATGTTAATGAAAGCAAAGTTGCTGTCAATGCTTCGCGTAAAATGATACTTTTCGAATTATCAAGCGTAGCAACACTTCAACCGGATTATATTTATCAAATGTACTTATCCTCCTAACTTTGGTTTCACCGGTCTAATCTATTAGCAATTAAAGTCGTTCAGGTTGGCTACCTCAAATTACAACATTTTTATATTACTCGGCGCAATTATTCTACGCCAAACGTTATTGTTTCTCAAATTCATCGTACACCCATATTTCAAACTAGCATTTTCTTGTAGCAAACACGAATATTTTTTTATAATAAAATAAACGACAGCAGAATACTTTTCCAATCGGTGCACTACATGTTGCTCCGGCAATTTTACGGTGGAGAACAACACTTACTTTAATAGGGACTTCTGATAATATATCAGGTCCGTCATCCAATCCGTCCTGTAATTAAACACAACCAAGACAATATATAACACACCTTCAAAGGTGAAAACTCGAAATAACATGCAATAAAGTATGCTATGTCCACCCACCATCATGGCTGCTAGTTTACACCGACTCACATGACATCACTCTCGTCATCAGATCCAACGAACTAATCTAGAACCCAAAATCGTGACGTCAATTAATACTGGTCGAGGCTTGTGAGGGCTGTGAGTGCATCTCTGATTGTGATTGTGTTGGTTGTGAAATTAATTCACGGTATCTATTAATTAAAAATCCAGACTGTGAAATTTTAGTTGATATGTTATTGAAGAAAGTGCTAATTTATTTTTCTATATTTTACTGCGTAGATGTCAATAAAGGATTTCGTGAGCCGACATCGAGTGTTGTTTGTCTGTATTCCTATGATCCTTGGAGTTAATCTCGGTTGGGAGAGACTTCAGTATAATACGGCGTTTGTGAAACCACACGAAAAGAAGGATTTTCCTATTATGAGAATATACCGAAGAATCGTGTATGGAAAGAGCGATGACGCCAAATAAATTTGTTATAAGTACCGGTACACAATTTTAGTTGGACTGTTTAAAATTGTAATATACTATTATACAAGTACTCAATGTACGTATAACTTGTTTTGAAATTGCTACGAAATATTTTTGTAAATGTAAAATAAATCAATTTGTTTGTTTTAGGAAAATGTCTAGTGTGACGACCGAATTAAAGAAAGAATCGACGATAATTATAAACCCTTTGAGTCAAAGTGAATTACAGTCGAAGTTGTTTATGTGGAAAACACTATTGTCATCTTGTTTTGGTCCACGAGGAAAGACTGTTGCTATTCAAAATGTCGTCGGCGGACATGTTAGCAACACAAAATCGAGTGCTCGTATATTTGATCTCGTGAGACCTTCGGACTCGTTCGTGCAACTCGTGATTTCGACTGTGAAAAATCATTTGAAAAGACATGCTGATTTTGGAAAATTTTGTATGCTGTTGGTTTTAGAAATTTTAAACTGTTTTGAAAAATTAGATTTGCAGCCGTCGGTAAAAGCAGTTGCTGTTGACTATTTTGCTGAAATAATTAAGAAACACTTTGGTAGTGGCGACACGTGTTGCAAGATGAAAGTAAATTTAACAAACGTGACGCAGATAATGAATGTTTTAAAATCTATTTTCAGCAGTAAATTAAGAATTACGTCAACTGAGACTGAAATTAATTTTATTTCAAGTTTGTTATTCGAAACGTTTTTGTCACTGCTCCCTCGAGCATTAAACGTTGAAGAGCATAACTTATTGCAAATAGGACATTTACATATAATTCAGCAAGAAGGATTGTCGTTACGAAACTCGAAATTGTTCTCTGGTTTTCTTCACGCATTACCACCACTACAATCAATTCAGTTACGCAATTTGAAAACAAAAAACAAAGTTGCGTTGTTCAGTATTTCCTTAGCCGGAGATTCTTCGCAAGTTAATTTATCATTTGAAGTGTTCAATTCTTCAGCAGTTGAAGACGCCGTTTTGCACCAATTATTCGAAATTGCGAAAAAATTAATGTTATTCGAAGTTAATGTTATTGCTTGCCAGAAAGTAATTCACCCTAAACTGAGTAAATTTTTCCACAAGCATAATATTGTGGTTCTACAACGACTAGGTGTTGTTGGATGCCAAATATTTAAAGATTTGTCAGGTACAAATAACAAATTAAAAAATATATTGAAATATTAATATTGAAATTGTTTTATTTCAGGATGTATTCCAATTGGTTCTTTGGATGCAAAATCTATTAGTGAAGATTGTTTTGGATCAGTGGAAAATATTGAAATAATTTCAATTTATGATAAACAATATGCACACATTAAAGGTTTAGCTGCAACTGTGATATTGTGCAATTCCAACGAAGAAGCTCTCAAAGAATTAAGGGTAAAAAAAAATTATTTAAAAATTCGAATAAAAATTTTAATTTGATTTTAATTTTATTAGCTAACGTTTCTACAAGGATTTAGTTCCTTGTCAACTCTTTTAAGCAATCCCTTGGTTTTCATCGGAGGTGGATGTTTAGAATTGCACTTATCTTCCGTTATTAACAATCAAGTAAATTACGAGATTTTTGTACCGATAATGTTCGCAATAAGTGACAAAATTTTTTTTTCTCAAAATAGGTATCTGAAGATACTAAAGATAAAATTATTGCGTCGCGTTTGGGATTAAGTGAAGGTCAATTATTAACTTCATCGAAAGCATTTACGACTGCTCTCAAGAATATTGCGCGTCTTCTGCATGAAGATGTTGATGCGCTAAGTTGCCAGAAACAAAGATGCTTTTGTCACGAACCCTTAAACTGCGATGAGACTGTGTTAAAAATGAAAAATAATTACGTTTTAGACGTGGGGCTAATGAAGTTATCTGGGTACTCCACGGCTTTGGAAATAACTTCACTTTTGTTAAGAGTTGGAATTTGTATAATAGATAAAAACTGAGAAGAAAAATAAAATAATTTATTTGCTGTACACATATCTCGTTCAATCAATTTTTTTCCAGTGATTTAGAAAATAATTCTAAAGCTAAATTTTCTTCAATCTGCATTTCCTTGCACTTCGTCACAAACAAGTCTCTTAGGATTGGAATGTACGATTCCTTTTGAGAGTCCACACTTAAATCTGCTTCTTTTAACTTTGTGTTAAATTCTTCAACACCAGTTAAATTATTCCGCGTGACTGATAAAGCCCTAGGTAAATAATACAAAATTTACAACATTGCCACAGTATTGAAGATCAGTTGTTTTTAACTGTTACCAAAATAAACCACGAAGTCTACTGATTGTATAACCACTTAAAAATCCTGAAGTATATCCGGAATTGAAACCGCTTTGAAGAGAAAGTTGTTCGCCGTCACTAACTCCATCGCGGTAACCGCTCTGAAGCATCAATTGCAATAAAAAATTACGCATTATATAATAATTAAAAAATGAATTAAAATTCAAGCCAATGCCATGTTAGAGAAAGAACCTTAACACGAGCTTCTATCATCCGTTTGTGAGTATTTTCTGCTATTTCAATTTCGTTGTTGTCCAAATCTGCATCATCTACATCACCAAACTCAAATTTAGCGGCGGACGACGAACTTTCAGCCGCCATATTTTTCTCGGTAATCGTAAAAAGTGAACATTTTGAGGTCAACATAACCTGGCATAACTAAGACGAGAAATGTCAATTTCCTGACTTGAATGAAGGCTGTGGTGATGGTAACGGGCAGACTGGTTGAGTGTGTGTGGAATTCCTGAAAATAGAACTGATAAAGAAGCTGCAAAATTGTAAATCTAGTATGGATTTTTCAAAACTAAAATGTTTTTATCAGGTACCGTATGTGGTATGATAACATGTTTGTCAACGATAATCAACATGCGCTTGCAGCATATTGTGCTTAACCAGGCTTAACATTGTAGAAATAATGATATTTTCTGCAGGTGAACGGAGATCACATCATGAAGACTGAAATTCATATACTTAACAACGCTTCAAATCAGACTTGGCAGTGGTTTGCTGAACCACAATACAGAGAATTTTTACGTACTATAAAACCATCTGTAGATGAATTTTGGGATGTACAGAAGACTAACGGACTGTCATCAACAGCTACCCAATTTTTAACTGGTGCAAAATTCGTAAATTTTGTAATTGCTAATTACCATTGCCTTTTAAGATTTTTTATTTTTATTTTTATTTGATGTTTTAGGTTCTTCCTTGTACATTGCGTATAAACTCCAAACTGACACTTCAGGTTTGCTCACTTCTTGTTTGATACCAAAAGACCAGCGTGAAGAATATGACTTTTCACACACTAGTAATTAACTTTAAATATTTAAATATTTTTGACAACTGCCGATATTACTACCATTTATTTAATTTGATAGGTGGTAATTACTCGAAGGTTAAGTTGAGTAATATTATTCTTGTTGCGAGTGTATGTTCAATTTCTTGTCTTCCTTATGATATTGCTCAGAGCGTTTTAAAGTCTCAGGTAAATTTTGTTAAATGTTTTATAACAGGGAAGGTGAATTTACATTTGTTTCTATTCTGCAGATTAAAAATAATAACGATAAGAAGAGATCGCCACAACAGCTTGACATTAGTGATTTTTTTGAAAAACCTTCAACTTTAAGTAATATTGACTCAGAAAAGAACAAAAAGACCACGTAAGTTGAAATTTGCAAACAAATTATTTATTCTCGATTTAATAATTATTTGTTGATTCGTTCAGACCTGACACTGATTTTCGTCCATTAAATAATTCTCCGCTTGAGATTGAGTTTGAGAAACCCGTAAAATCGCCACTGAAAATTAACGATAGTGGATTAATTTATGTTGTTGATGAATCAAAACTCAGTACGGCTTCCGATACTGAATTGGAAGTTATTGATTCGACGATGGTGCCCCAAAAATCGGAATTTATTGATTCGACGATGGTGCCCCAAAAATCGGAATTTATTGATTCTTCTTTGCTCGGTTCATCACCTGTGGACGTTGATGCTGGTCGAAAGTTCTGCTCAAAGGCCGATAATGAAAACTCAAGTTCGTGCTGCGCAATGGAAACTATCGATGATGTACATTATGTCTCAGACGAAGATTTCTTTTTTGGACTGACTTCGCCAGTTTTAAATTCTTCCAAAGGAATTACACTATGTCACGATAGTTGTATGATTGAAGACGAGGTCAAAGTGCGCGATAAATCGAACATAACAGAATCAAACGACAAACATGAAAGCAGCAGTTTTAAAACCACTTTAATTGAGAAAAATTTGACAACAAAAAGTGGCTGTGATAATATTTATCTCGACGATGAAACTGATTTCTGTGATAGTAATAGCTCCGATAGTAACAAAAGTCAAGTTTCAAAATATTTTGATAAGTATGCAAATAGATTATCCATCTGCAAGAAAATTGCACGGAAAAATTTGGAATCAGTTAAGTTTAGCAGCAAAAGTAAGAAAGTATTGGATGACATTATGTCGCCTGATAAATCTTTTGTACCAGCAACGAGTTCTAAAGATCCTTCCGATGAGTTTCAAGTGGTCAAAGAAAATCAATCAATCAAAAGTGATAATGTGGTTAAAAGTAGTAAATCAAAATTAATCATTGGACCGTGGATAAGCGTGGACAAGAATCGAAAACAATTTACTAGTACCAGTACGGCTAAAAGAAAGTTAAATACATCACCGACAGAAAGTTCCAAGTTAAAGAAACTGAGGAGTAAATTATCCAGAAAGAAGAAACCAGTTGTTAACTTTGAGGATTCGGATGAGGACATTTTCAAATCGCCATTAAAAACATCTACACGATCGCTGATAAATTCTAACACAGTTAAACAAATTGAAGATAATTTCTGGAAAATTTGTGAAACAGACGACTCAGACTTGCCACCTGCATTTGACTATAGCGGTTATCAATCTACATTAGACAATATTTCGAGAAAATCGGAACAGAAAAAGGAGGAAGATGATATATCCGTAAGAAATTTTAATGACCAGTCAGACGATTCGGAATTACCACCGGCATTTGACTATTACGAATCTCGAAATGACACTGCGAACCAATTGGAACAGAGCGAGAAGAGTAATAATATATTAGTATATAATGTTGATGATCAGATAGAGGATTCACAATTGCCGCCTGCGTTTGACTATTGCGAATCTCCGTCTACGTCAGAGGAAATTTTGGACCAAAATGAAAAGGAAAACGACGCATACGCAAGTAATATCGACTCTCAGCCTGAAATTGTCGCAGAATCTGTTTTGATTGAGAAACCTGAAAATCAAAAAGCAAGTTGGATAATACTTGAAGAAATTTATGCAAAAGAGTAAGTTATAGATAACGCTTTCCTAATTTCCAGTTGATTTAAATAAAATTTTCCTTTTAGAGAAGTAGACCAATTAAGCGAGGAACACCTGCTTCTCTTACTGAAACTAAACGAAAAATATCTCAAAGACCTCTTTGGTGGAATGGTAAAAAATATATTTCTGCCGCAGTAGTTTTTTTTTTTGCATAATTTAAAATAACAATTTGTAATAGATTCAGTCTGATCGACATCAAGGTTATATTAAAGGTGGCATGACGAGAGGTAAAATCAAACTGAGAAGTGAATTTATTTCTTTGGACAAAATGAAATTGGAGTTTTTTGTGATTTCAGTTCGTTTGCTGAACCAAGTTTTTATATCTTTGTATACTGATAAGCAAGTTGAGTTTGTGTTAAATTTTCTGCAGGGAATATTTTGTAAAAACGATAACAAGGTTTGAGAATCTCATTACCGTATTTACTAATCATCGAATTATTACTACTATTATTTTTTTAATTAATTTTTTTTTCAGTACTACGACTACGTGTTCAAAGTTTTATTAACGGAATGTTTAATAAAATTGTTGATGGACTTTAAACGGTTAACATACGAGGATGCAGAAGAAATGTTGTATAACGGCAGATTTAAAGATATTGAGGTAGATTAAGTTAAATCGTTACTAATAACTTTTAATGACTTTGATTTATTCCCGAATAATTTTTACAATATGAGTTGAATTCTGTTCTTTTTCTGTTGATTATTTCTTCCATTTGATATTCTATTTTGGAAAAATGTCTTATTAAACAACTTACAGCGATTATTTAACCTCTCATTACCTGTCTTAATTTCACATCAGCCATTAACCACTCCTTCGACTGTTCTTGAAATTTGTTTTTGTAGCGAAATAATTGTTCTCTGTCCTTCATTACAACCAATGTCTAAAAAAATACACAAGTAAAATTACAATAAATAATATAATTGATTTTACTTATTTCTCGCCTCAATTGCAACTTCGTGGCAGTTATATCTTTTGGCGAGTTCCAGTCTTTGGTCCACGTCATCCACAGCACTAATAAATTTACTTAATATCTAAAGTAATTTAATAGTGTTTTTCAATCCTTTGTAAATATTCATACATATACGCGCGCATTATTTTTTTTACCTCGAGAGGAATGTTTTTCGCGAAGAACATTTCAGATAATCTGGTCATATTTATTTCTGATTTCAGTTTTACTAATCTTGAAAATCCCTTAATAAAATAGAAATATTAATTAGCAAAAGTTAATGAAAACAATTTCCATTAAACTACTTTGCTAAATATAAAAGAATCCATTCGTTTCCATTCTCCGAGGTCCGCCAATGCCGACAAAACAACGAAAGTAAATTGTTTATTACTTAAATGATTGTCTCGCTTTATCGCTAATGGACTGTCGAAGTTATACTACAAACATATAATTTCTTCTTAACAAATATATTATATAAACTTACATTGTAAACTTACCTCGGCCAGATCAAAATGGTAGAGACAACAGTAGTGAAGAGTGTCCAAAACTGACTGCCTCGGTAAAGGTTTCTCTCGTGGAAATTTTTTAAATATTTCGGACTTTCCCGCTTTTTCCAATTTGATATCACGCCCCTTTAAAATAATTTGAATATAAATTTAAAAGTATTATTTTATTTTTTCTGTAATTACTTCAATGAGTAATTGTTTTTCCAGTAAAGTACTATGTTCCTGAATCAGAGCTGTTTCGTGACTTAAGTTGGATTCATTTCTGAAGTGAGTCCTAATAAAAATAAAAAGTTAGTTAGGAATGAATTATAATTTGTTAGTTCGTGTCATAATTACTGAATGCAATGCTGCATTGATTTTATAGCAGATTCTGTGTGCGAATTGCTCAACGCCATTTGATAAGTAAACATCTGAAAACGTAAAGTTCCTTTTTAAAAGTTGTCCAATATATTCAAAATTGCAAAACCAACCGCGGCTTCTTCGTTACGGCAAAACATTCTAGAATGCATAATTATATTACTGTTACAAAGTGGTATAAAAAATAATTTTGCTCACCCTAATACATCAATTAATTCTTGATATTTACAATACAGTTTTAGATATGTTAAGTAATGTTCAATTGCATCTGGCCTACTGCGAATTTCTTGTTGGAATATAGACGGGTTTGTGTTGTGCTTCAGATGTAGCACAGTCTATTTCATTAACGAAAAGAGTTTGACTTTTTCCCAAAGAAAAACGAATTATAACATTGGTCTATACTCTTATAATGGCATTTCCATCGTGAGTTTTGATGGCAGCATCTACTAACGCAACCTTTTGCTCTCGGGAACGAAATCCTTCCAAGCTATAATGCTATGAAGAATTTTATTAATGAGATTAGAAGGAGTCGGATTAGTCGGAGTTATTGTGGCTTACCTCGTCGTTAATTATTTGATGTACTACGTCTCTAATGGCGGGTAGCGCCTTGAAAAAGTATTATTTTTATTACTGACATTGCTTGTAACAAACAATGTCAATTTTTACTCGATCGCACCTTCGAAGTCCTTTTCAAATGTTGAATTTCGCTCTCGAGTTTGGCAACGTGAGTTGCTGGATAAGATGACGGTGAGATATGATCCTTTAAAGCTAGGGGGAAATTAAATTATTGTTTTAATATGTCAGCAAACTGCTCACAACAATAACATAGCATGAATAAAATTACAATGCAATATTTTTTTTTCAATTTCAATTATCAAGATTACCAGATGGTTCACTCGGGCTCCGTAATCGCGATACATCGGGTACGCTTCCTTTTCGGAAACGAGCACTAATGACAAATTCATTCGATATACCTGGGAACAAATTGTACACAACACATTGTAAAATAATTCACATAGATTCAAGTTTCCTATTTTACCTTCAGGACTGCGAGCGCCAATGGTGTCATCACCCAACATATCCGAATATAAAACATCGTCTTTTCCCTGTAGAGATTGCGATGTAAACTGTTTTGGCTGTTGCTACGAATGACATATGAGTTTGTGTTTTTATTGCAAGTTGTTTATCAAAATGTGTTTTAATTAACGCAAATTTTACCCAGTAGTTATCGGCACCAGAATTTGATTCAAAATTAAACGATTTCACATTTGACTGTGTCCAATAACTCTCGTCGTCTTGCCTAATTAATTAGAAAATGGATGATTAATTTCAGGATAATTTATTTTTGCAATGATAATGTTAGTTTTACTGTACTTCGAGGTCATGATGTCTTGTTTACTAATGACGATCACGTACAATCCGACAGTATTTCAGAAACAGCCTTAGTTACCACGATTAAATGCAATGTAACCTATTCTTCACACGGTGAAAAAAACGACTTTGTTGATAATATCTTCAACGAAACTAAAATTTGATATACGGAACGCCCAATAACAATATTTCAGCATACAACACATTTTGTCATTTTCACACCGCATCCGCCACCTGTTGGCGTAAATTGTAATTATAATTTCAATCTGGTCACGTGACTTCAAAGCGCTAATCAAAGATCAGCGGTAAAGTTTAAATAGACGTGTGGTTTAATCCGCCATTTGTAGGTGCATTTTTTTATACGTTGGATTTTCACAATCGAAATGAATGATAACATCAAAGTTTCCATAAGAATTCGCCCTCAAATAAACCGGTAAGGAATTTGATCGCCGTAGTAAAATCGTGCATTAATATAGCACTGTAATTTTGACTTTTGTAGTGAACGGTCGGAAAACGCTGCCGTTTTGTGGGAATCGTTGGGTAACATTGTGCGTTTAAACCATCATGATTACCCGAAGAATGACAATTCTACTTACAGTTTTGGTAAAAACTAACAGATGTGTATTTCTTTTATTGCAATCCAAACGTAATATTGCGTTATCTTTCTCGTAGATACGATTTTTGACCCGGAGTCTGCTAACGACGATATTTTTAAACAAGTCGTAAAACCCATAATCGATGATTCTTTCGATGGTTATAACGGTAAAGGTTAACTTAGTGATGATTTTTATGGTTAAAATACCTTACTAATTTACTTTTCTAATGCATTATTATTAAAATTTAGGAACGGTCTTTGCTTACGGACAAACCGCCTCAGGAAAAACACACACAATGACAGGGAACGAAACAAATTTAGGAATCATACCGTTGGCTGTGAATTACATCTTTCAATATATTGATATGGTACAACATAACTACTGTGTAAATTTGTTTTCTGAATTTTTATTAATCTCGCTTTTTGAAAATATTTCAGACGCCCGGGAGAACATATTTACTACGTGTATCGTTTATTGAGATTTACAACGAAGTAATCACCGATTTGTTAGATAAGAACCAAAAATCATTGAAAATATTTGAAGATGTGGTAATTGGTTTTAATTTATTCATTGTCAAAATTTTTCTACCGTTTACAAAAAGTCAACCTCTGACAGGAAGGCCCCTGGAAAGTAGAACGCAGGGGCAGTCAATTTCACTTTTGGGTTGAAAGGGTATGAGTTGAAGGGGTTGAGCAGGGGGGGAGGGGAATTGTCACCAACTCACAAGACTAGGGGACTAAGAAGTTTGCCTCTCTCAGCGGTGATCTGACCAGTGTCTGATCTTTACTGTCCTGTTTGATTTCTGCTCAAAATTTTTTGCAATGAGATTTTATGCGTTAATTTTTCACAAATTTCTTTAAAATCTTAAACTTATTCTAAAAAAATGAAAAGAAAAAATACCCAAAAAATAAAATCAGCTAAAACATACTCCGTAATCAGCTAAAACAAACTATGTTTTCCACTGAATTATACTAATTTGGAATTTCAT
>JAQIWS010000068.1:0-67320 GCA_034696085.1 Stigmatogaster subterranea
TCAATTTCCTGTTACTGTGACGTTTTATTGAGTAAAATAAAATCCCCTTTTACTATGTTACGTAGGATAAACAGAAAAAAAGTGTACAAACTGTATAAACGGTATTAGTGATTGCCGGATGAATAAAATTGTTAATTATATCTTGCGAGTTTATTCTTGCAATTTTACGTCAAGGCCAACTTGATGAATCACGTGATTTCCAAAGGTAACTTATATAAACTGCAGTAGTACAAAGCGGACGCGACAATATTGATTCAATTCAACCTTCAATTGCTTATTGAGCGATCAGTATGGAAAAGCAAAGCGTTTTAAACGGGGAAAACATTGATTTTACGAAAACAGAAGATACACTCTTGGTACATCGCGTGTTAGAAAAACAACTGAAGACAAACCCATCGATTGCGGATCGAATTGCTCTCACTTTTGGTGCTAAGTCGGTAAGTTACCGACAACTTAATGAAAATGCCAATCGCATCGCGCATTACATTCGAAAAAATTTACTCAACACCCCACAAAACAAAATCAGCAATGTCGATCATCCGGAAATTATTGCTATTTGTCTGCCTCCAAGCGACGAACTAATCATCACGATATTATCAATTCTTAAATTGGGTGCTGCATATTTACCTATTGACATATCACATCCACGTTCTCGAAT
The DNA here is from genome assembly GCA_034696085.1 of Stigmatogaster subterranea. Lineage (NCBI taxonomy): Eukaryota > Metazoa > Arthropoda > Chilopoda > Geophilomorpha > Himantariidae > Stigmatogaster > Stigmatogaster subterranea. The sequence goes on from JAQIWS010000068.1 coordinate 659, forward strand.
AGCGTACATCTTAAAAGATGTTTCTCCGTTAGCCGTAATTACTAACGAAGCTAATATTGCTAATATAAATAGTGCGTGGAATGGACTAATAGTTTTATCAGAAATTTTGTCTGCAAGTGGGAAAGCGGAGGATGCTAAATCAGATGACCTTCAAGATAGCGAGATGATTAATTCCGATCCATCAATATTTGGAATTCTTTATACGTCTGGGAGTACCGGGATTCCAAAAGGCGTGGTATTGCCTTATAAATCCTTGTTTAATCGTCTTAATTGGCAATGGACGACATTTCCTTTCAGTAAAGATGAAAATTGTTGTTTTAAAAGCGCGATTGTATTTGTTGATTCCGTGGCTGAGATTTTTGGTCCGCTTCTTCGCGGTAAACAATTAGTCGTCATTTCCAAAGACGAAATTCAAGACACTGAAATATTTCTCTCAATTTTGGAACAAAATTCAATCGAGCGACTCGTTGTAGTCCCTTCTTTGCTGAGAGCAATTTTTTCATTCATCCGATTGCATCCTGAACGAATTCATCTTCCTGCTTTACGGTTGATAATTTCCAGCGGTGAAGCTTTACAGATGGAACTCGTAGAAGAATATTTTGAATTATTTCCAACCGGAAAAAAATTGACAAATTTTTATGGCAGCACTGAAGTCATGGCTGACGTCACGTATTCGGTCTTTGAGTCGATTGCTGATGCTAAAAGACAAATTGTCGATGGAATGGTCCCTATAGGTAGTCCAGTATCAAATACTACAATATATTTACTGGATGAAGAAGGATCAATCGTACCGGCTGAACATGTTGGAGAGATTCTTGTCAGCGGGTTGAATGTGGGAAGATATTTACATAGCAATACTGGAGATGACAAATTCATCAATAATAAATTAAACTCTAAAATTGGTCATCACACGCTCTACAGAACCGGTGATTTCGGACAGACTATCAATAATTTGTTGTATTATAAAGGGCGATCTGATAACCAGGTAGGTAAGAATGTTGTTGAGTTCTTCCAGTTTGCTTTACAAATTATTTTTCCGCGCAGATAAAAATCCGTGGTCAACGAGTCGATTTGAGTGAAATTGAGCGAGCGCTTTTAGCTATTCCTCAAGTTTCAACTGGAATTGTTCTTTGTTTTCACGTTGGGAAACACGATCAAAACGTTTTTGCTTTTTTTACACCAAAAGACGATAATACAACCGAAACACATATAACCGACTTCTTACGCAATAATCTACCATCATATATGCTACCAAATGTTATAAAAGTGAACAAATTTCCGTTACTTACCAACGGTAAATAATTTATAAAATCAATATTTATCAAATTCTTACTATTAAGTTTGTTTATTACAGGAAAGATCGACAGACAAGAATTATTACGCCACTTGGAATCCCAAGCACAATCGACGTCACGTTCAACCTTAAATTTAACTGGTATCGAAGAACATCTTGCCCATTCTGCTACGGCTCTCGTGGACACCATAAACGATGTCGTTGGTATTTCTCTGCACACTCCATTATCACTCGATTCATCGTTTTTCGAAATTGGAGGCAATTCTTTAAATGTAGTCGTTGTCATTAGTCATTTACGAGATAAGGGGTATGCCATAAGTATTGGCAATTTTCTTCGTTCGGAAACGTTGATGGATGTTATTAAAAACATGCAATTTACTGGAGTCCACGTGAAGATTCAAAAAGATTTAACGGTGCGTGATAAATTCCACTCCGTGCCTGTTACGACGATTCCAAAACACGTTGTCGTTGCAATGACGACACAAAGTTTCGTGAATAAGGGCGATTTAGAAAGACATACGAAGGCAAATATCGAAGAATTCACCGAATTCGTCGAAAATTTCTGGGATGCAATGTTCAATTCTGGAGTTTCGTTCGGAGTCCTCAACGAGTCGAATGAATTAATAGCTGTTTCTCTAAATACTGATCTTCACAACGAACCAATTTTTACTCTCAATTCACGAATGAAGGTAATGAAGTAGAACAAAATGCCAACTCCATTTTAAATTAAAATATAATTATTTTTTTACAGATCGTGTTAGACTTTCTAGAGCAAGTTGAAGGTCCAGCGCACTCGTATCTTTTGGAAACTAAAGACCGAGTCATGCATGGTATTTTAATGGCGACGGCGGCACATTTAACATTCGCAGAGAACATTGAAGTGGTGCAGTTTATGGAAGAAGAAATTGTCAGACTGGCCAAGGAACACAAATTTGACGCTGTTCTTACGACTAACACGAGTCCGTTAACACAAGTAAACAATCTTCACTCAACATTAACGTCAAAATCACGTTGTAATTCGAATTCTTTAAACTCAATTTTCAGGATGTTTGCGAAAAACTGCTCGCTTATGAGATTTTCAGTTCGGTCCAAATAAATCAATACCGCGACCACGATGGTTGTACTCCATTCGCTTCAGCAAAAGACACGGAACGTGTTTTAGTGGCTATCAAATATATCGAGTAAAATAGTAAATCGAACTTACAACTTACTTTACTCAAATTTGATCTCGTTTGAGTGTTATTACAATATGTAATACAATAAATTTCACTGTTTTAAAAAAAAACAGTGACCGATAAATACACAACACAAGTAGAAATATTCCCACCCCATTTCATAAGAAAGATTAAAGGAAGAAAAATTCTGTCTATATTTCAATGCAATTAATTTATGTACATGTAAATACAAACATTTACAGCGAGGGAAGTTTCGATTTAGAAAAAAATTCAAAAGCTTTCTATGATGTATATTGCATCTTAACTTATCCCAACCCAATTGAAAAAATAAAATAAAATAAAACAAATAGTGAATCGTTCCGATATTAGAATCGTCTATTTTCTTCCCAGATTCCAGTAATAATAATTATATATAATAAAAATAGAAATTATTGGCAAATTGAGACTCGTAGAACTAAATTTTTGTCCACAAAATTATGCACCTCGTTCAGCAATGAAGTAAATTCGTAGTAAAAATTTTAGGTAAATGAATCGGCATTTACCGTTTTAGGTCCCTTCATCTAGTTTTCGGAATTTTTTAATCCGTTTCCATTCTCCGTTGTTGTAATTCATTTGAAAATGAGTTTCTACCAACATTGCAATTGGAGCACCGTCTGTTTGCTGAATCGTTTCTTTATCTTCGTTCAATTTTATGGTTACCACATTACCCAAATGTGGACACGGATTTTCTACTCACAATATAAAATGTTAATATCTTATTATACCAAATCTAGATTTTAAAAATTATATCTTACCCCGTGATCCTGCCATGAATCCCAATATGAGCGCTTTTTCTGGTCTAGTGACTTTATTGGACGTACGAAACATTTCCTGAGCTTCTTGAATTTGTTCTTTCTGGGAAACAAAATTTTCAAATTAAAATTTCAATAATTTTTATATGCTCTGACAGCAATGAATCTTACAGTGAGTGATAACCCTTTCTTTTGAGTTTGTTGTTGAGGTTGAATTTGAGCTACTATTGCTTGTGATGTTATTTGCTGTTGTTGTGGTTGTTGTACTTGAACTTGCTGAACCTGAACCTGTTGGACAGGCTGTGGTTGTGGTGTGGTCTGTTGTTGAACTTGGGTTTGTTGCGGCGTCTGTTGAACAGATGCCTGGGTCACTACGATTGGAGTTGCTGTCACTGTGGGAAGGGTGATTGCGGTCGTTATTAGTTGTGTTCGCATTTGAGTTTGTTGCAAGGTTTGTTGCAAATTTTCTCTCGTCTGTAATACTGCCGAAGTTGTAACTGATGCTGAAATAAAGGAGAACAAAAAAATTTATTGACATTGAAAAACTTTGTAATATACTGTATATTTATTTTTACTCGATGATGTTGTTGCTCCGCCAGTGGAAACTAATGCGATGTGATTTGTTGAAGATGATGATGGAACGTAAGTTGGTCCCGTTGTCGGTGCCAATGGCGTAGCAGGAGAAACTAACTGCAAAATCATTATCCAATCACATATACAAGTAACCATCATCAGTGAACAAATTTTCTCAAAAACAAGCGTTACTTGAGTTGACAATCCTGTAGAAACTAATCCAATGGCATAATCTGGAGTTGCTGTTGTGGTACTTGTTGTTACTGCAGTTTCTTTTTCTTTCTTTTGTTGTTCACCCGCGTCTATTTCTGCTTGCTTCTTTCTTCGCTTAGCTTCTCTTCCGTAGCCCATTGGTTGTTCGTTAATATCCAACAGCTAAATTTACGTTAATAAAATTAATTAAAACGAATTTATTTAATAAATATTTTTAATTTTAAACCTTAATTCCTCCATCTTTTTTGCCAGCTGGAGTGCGAGCTGGAGTACGCGTCAGTGATGCCGCTGAACCGAGACGACTAAGCCCAGTAGGTGGCGAACGAAACCCTGCCGACGGCGACCGATTTGGGATTCCTTTCATTAATGGACCTGAAATACAACACTCATTCAGTTATGTCTGTCGATGTCAGACGCTGGTTTTTTCCCCTTACTGGCATCGTCCATTTTTCTGGTCAGACCACGCGACCTAATTGGAATAGACGGTGTCACGTTCCTTTTCGAGTTATTAGCGGCGTCATTAGCTAAAATAATGGGTAAAAAAATGAGTTGCTAATAAATTTAAATATTTGCACAACGTACATTTTTGAAGCAATTCAGCACGCAAAGCTGCAGATTTTGGTTTCCTTTTCAAAGTAAAATGCTTAACCGGTTGCACATGATGCCCGATAACGGCATTTAAGGCATTTTTATTAAGATATAAACATTCCAAAGGAAGCATAGCCAAATCGCTGTTCTTTCTCACTGTGATAAATAACACGAACGAGTCATTTAAAGTTATGACAACAAGAGCACTATTTTCTTAATTACGTACCAACTTTTTTTAAATCAGTAACTAAATCAGTGAAGATTTTTGCATTTTCTTCCATTTCCAAATTAAGTGCACCTGTAGCTGGATATGTTTTGAGAATTTCTGCCAACATTGAAACCCATTGATCTCCATCTGCTAAAGCCAGTTCCAAGATTTCTTCCAATTCAGTTCGCCACTATAGCAAATATTAAAACATTCGTACAAATTAAACTGCTGTCACCATCAACAATCACGATTATTAACCTCTTCCACATTGCGTCGGGGAATGTGCAGAAATGACAGCAATAATTTGAGTTTAACTTGAACTTGCAAATCGATAAAACACTCCTTTACGTTCCGAAGAACATCCTGGTTTAACTGAGAGCAAATCGAACCTCCAGACCATAAGTCATTACTGGTTCCGAGCTTGTTATGAAGCCACAACGATGTATCACTATCCCGGACTAACGCCATATTTGAAAGATTGGCTAAAATTTAACCGACAGATGGCGGCCATGTAATGAATAAGACATCTACGGAAGCGCGTAGAAAATGGCCATTGTACTTATTCACTTCACAGTTTCCCTGAAAATCAATAAATACAACTTTTCCTTAGCTTTCATTTATTTGTGAACAAAGTGTATATATGCTTGCAAAAAGTTTACAAAAATATAAATATTTCGCTAATGCACTGTACGGAAAATTTTAGTTGAAAATAAAAATTATTTTTCTGCCGTCAGATAACGCCACTGTACGTTGCGCAGCAACGTAGACGCCGCTTCGCGCATGCGTTATTATTATTATTTTTATTTTTGAACTAATGAAGCGATGAGTCATTTCTGATGACGATACTCTATTAAATAGTGTAATTTTCTTGTGTCAACGTTGCGTCACAATGACAGTTTTTCCCTTCACAGCTGTATGAGCGAGCAGAAAACGGTTTCTGGCGTAACCATGGTTTTAAAATAAGCAACCTTTAAGTTTCCTGACCGTAACATTTTCTTTCAAGAACGTCACCAAAATTTTAAGTCGGAGCACGATGAATATGCCGCCGCCACGAGTGGTCTTGCTCGCTTGCGGATCTTTTAATCCTATAACGAATATGCACTTGAGAATGTTTGGTAAATGTTTGCTTACTTTATTAAGTTTTAAATTAATTAATTGATGGGTTGTTTTCGTTTAGAAATTGCCAGAGATCATTTACATAAAACAGGACGCCAAACTGTTGTCGGCGGAATAATATCGCCAGTGAACGATGCTTATGACAAAAAAGTAAATTTTGCTGATATCGTGTTATATTTAACTGTAATGTCGATGTCTTTTATCCTATTAGGACTTAGTTTCGGCCAAACATAGGTGCGCCATGACTCAACTATCACTTAAATCTTCTGACTGGATACGGTAAATACCCAGAACGAAAATTAATGAAATCAAAAAACATATTTTTAATGAAATAATATTTTATATAAGGCTTGATACGTGGGAATGTGAGCAAAGTGCTTGGCTTGAAACTCGTAAAGTACTTGAACATCATCATAACGTTTTGAATTCAACGATAAATGACAATTTGTCACCGAATAAACGGCCAAAATTAGATGACAACATGTCTCGCGGTGGTGAGAATAGTAATAAAATTTCAGTAATGTAGTAGGTTGATCTAATCTTTTTATGTTGTTATTGCAGACGAAGTTGATAACCGAATTATACCCAAAAATGACGATTGTCGTCCGGTTGAATTAAAACTTTTATGTGGGGCTGATTTATTAGAGTCATTTGGAAAACCTGGCTTATGGAAGGACGAAGATGTGAGTTTGTCACAAATTTTACATCGAGCATCATTTTACTGAAAATTTTGTACTGTAGATTGCTGAAATCGTATCAAAATATGGTCTAGTTGTGATCACTAGAGAAGGAAGTAATCCTTATAAATTTATTTACGAATCTGACATTCTCTCCAAACATCAGGTAAACAAACTTTAAACAAATAATAGTTAAATTCGCTCCAAAAACAAACAAACCGACCAATTATATTCTTTTAGAATAACATTTTCATAGTGACTGAATGGATAACGAATGAAGTCAGTGCCACCAAAATTAGGTACGCAATGAAAATTTATTTAATCTTTTCCGCCGTTATTTGTTATTTTAAAAGAAATATCAATGACGTGACATTATATTTTCAGGCGTGCCATTAGCCGAAACGAAAGTGTGAAGTATTTGCTGCAGGATTCTGTGATCGACTACATTTTTACTCATGGATTGTACGGATCATCAATTAAGTAATTGATGCTTCTCTTATTTCGTGTACAGTTTTTAATATTATTTATTTATTTTTTGTAAAATTCAATAAATTTATTTGATGTTAAATATAAAATACTTTTTTTTAAATTGCGTGCATTCGTGGATATCGCAGTAAGTACACTTCTGTGATGCTAACTCCATCACCCAATATGGACACAGATATATTAGATCCCTTGGGTAATATATTTCGTAAAGATGAGAATGATCAAAATACAGGTTAAACTAGTATTAATTAGTCATCCATAGTTATCCAATATAAGTGTGTAACTGTTTTCATCTTGCAGGCGTATGCATGCCTCGTTTAATGGACATCATTTGCCTGAATAACCGCGCTCAGCAGTCGAAAAATTCCCAACTGTCCACTCTCGTTTAAAAATGTTGCCTAGTACGCTATTGGTTGCTAACTGAGCTACGTCACTTGTATGCATTGTTGCACTAAAAATTCCATATATATTGCAACATGGACATGTCTGCGCTAAATGAATTTTTAGCTTCTCTAACGGTGTACTCTAAAAATTGTGATGGTAAATTACATTTAATGCCTGTTACATACCGAGTATTATGTATATAACCTTTTGTTTCAGATTGTAATACAATAAACAAACTTATTACCTGTTGCTTACGAAATTTTGACCAAAATATTGCTCGAGAGTTACTCTTACGTTTTTGTGAACATGCACTTGAACATGAAGATAAGATATCTGCTGAAAGAATTGTCAAATTTTTCTTTAATAATTTGCCACAAAGTGAACTGCAATTAGGAAGAGCTTTGCTACTGCGAGCTAAAATTATGTGCCCAGAAAAATTTGACGCTGACGTAAGAACTGGTTCGAATTAATTTTGTTATTAAGAATTTTTAAGATTTTATTTTACAGAAATTTAAGCCAGCGATGGACTGCATCATCGAAGTTTTTAATTTAACAAAAAATTCGTCGCTGTAATTATTTGCGTTTGTTTTAAAACATAATTTTCAATTTTAACCTGTATTTAAAATCGCAGTTCGATAGAAGAATTTACCCACCTACAGTTTACGTGTTGCACAACGTTTTGGGAAATTTCTCGCAAATTTATGCAACGAGCAATTCGAATGCATTTAAAACCTACGGAAAAAATTCTTTACATCGGTCATCTTTGGGAGTCTAGTATTGCAAACATAAAATGGAAAATCTTCTGGGGTTTGTAAGTTATTTTCTGCACAATATTTTGTAGAAATATTTGCTAGTAATACGTTCTAACTCGGGTGAGTAGATCTCTGATTGAAGCTTGCCTCATGATGGATGAAGAAGACGAGGCCACAGAAATATGGAAAAAGATGGAAGGTTTAATACATGAAGTACCAGTGTCCACTGTACGATATTGTGTGTTTAAATTGGTAGAGTAAATACAAATTGTTTTACATTATTTTAGTTTTAATCAGTTATTGAAAAAAAGAATTTTTGTCAATTTTCTCCATTTTCTCACAGTGCGAACTCAACAAGCAAGATAAATTCAAGCTGCCTCCAAAATTATTCGAGATGGATTCGGTCTTACATTCTTTTCTAGAAATTTGGACTTATAAGTACCGGTATCAAAGAGACAGTAGTTCAGGTAGTAGAAAGGACAGTCCTGGTCAGCACACAAGCCGAACTTTATTAACAGAAATCACAGATGATACTAAATTCACCTCATTGGTGCACTCAATTTTTACACCCAAAGAAAATTTATTCACATCGGAAATTGACAGGTTCGGCTTTATTTACAATATGTTCTTATCGCGTAAGCTGATTCTTAAATTAATTTTCACAGATATGAAATTTTGAAAGAATTGTTTTACGTTTGTGTTGATGCGAAAATCTTAGAAATCGCTAATAAATGCGTCAAGAGCATCAACAAACTGGAAGTAAAAAAATAATTATTAGTTTTTTACTCTAAAAAAGTTATGTTTGATGTAAATATATTTATTGCAAAAGCTTAATCCTGAACCATTGGACAAAGATATACTGAAAATAATTTTAAAAGAAATGAATAAAGAACACACGAACGATTTTATTCTTACAAAACAGCACAACGTAATGTCAATATTGAAATTATTTAAAATTTAAATAAATTTTAATCTATTTTTTTAATTTTACAGATGGTTGCGATTGGTAAAGCGTATCGATCACTACAGAAACAAATGGACGCAAACGACTCGGCGACAATTCAAGCAGGTTGTGTTTTGCTGTGGAATCTTTGCCTTAACTTTTTGGACAGAAGTACCAGAGAGCAAATTTACCCTTCCTTCATTCTTATTGAAAGAGGGTTCGATGTCATCCAAAGGTTATTGTAACTAATTACAATAATTATTTAGCAGAAAATAATGATTTTTTTTTTTTATAGTAACTACTCCAAATTAATTTGCCAATTATCCATGGAAATGGCTAAGTGTGATTTAGTCAGGAATGATTATTTAAGTGCTGAAAGGCATTGGAAAAAAGTATGATTAATTAATTACGGCAATTAACATCCATTATTTTAAAATATTTTGAATATTTTATATCTTAGGCAATTACAGAGGATATATTCAATACTTGGGAGGATTTGTTAGAGATCAGAATGTTACACTATTCTATTGTGAACGACAAAATGAAAATTAGACCATTAAACCGTGACGAGTATGTAGTATACAATCTGTATGAGGTAATTACATTTGAAAGATGTGACATATCAATTTTAATAATATTGAAATATAAATACGGTAGTTGATGAGTTGCAAACCCCAAAATGCTTCACATTGTCGAGCTATTTTACTGGACACTGCAAATGCATTGACCGATGACCTATTTTCCATTCTTTTATACGCAGAGCAATGGCCCATGGGTATAAAAAAATTTTCTGACGTTGAATTTCAGCGTTTTATGATATTAGAAAAAATTTTATATCGTATTTACAGACGCTGGCAATGAAGAAAAATGGCTCGAAGTTTACAATTGTTCTACATCAGAAATAACCAGTCAATGCGAACACTTATCACCCAACGACAGCAGAAGAAAATTCTTACTATGGGCTCGAATTACGAGATTTGCTATAGAGTACAATGTGTGGGATATTGGTATTTTAGCTGCTAAATTTTGTATGGCTACTCCAGTTGGGATGAAATGTCACATCAGATTTTCTAGTTTGAGCGCGTTATCAACTGCTAAACCAGCGATAAATGATTTTAGAATTTACGCCCTCGTAAATTTTAATTTTATTCAGGTAATAAATATAAAATTACACGACATTAAATTGTACTTAAAGTAGTCTTATTTAAAAAATATTTCTGCAGTCTCTAATCAATAAACTCAGTTTACAACATTTATCAATATTGAATTTGGATGATAACTCTGTGGAGTTACAACAGAAAATCACTAGCGTTCCTTCAAATTTGCGTGATAGTTTTAGGTGACTGATAATTACGTGAACCACCAATTAAGAAATATTAATTTTTATACTTTTACAGCAAAATTGTAAAATACACCTGCGGATCAATCGCGAATAGTTTAAAATTGACATTTGAAATTGGCACATATCTTCGAGAACCGTGGATTGTGATTACAAGTGCGGGAATTTTATGGAACTGCATATACAATTTACAGAAAGATGCAAAACTCAATATTCTGCTTCCATTAGTGAAATTATTTCAAAAATACTTCAAAACGCATTCTGCACGAAGGTAAAACTTAAACTAACTTGATCGTACCACATAGTAATAAATTTTTTGTTTAGTGAAGAAATGTTATCAATTAATTACACTGGTTGTATTGTTCGTTTAACCATTACCGAGGTGACGACGCAAGTAGCACCAATCACCAGCAAATCACTTTTACCGTCAATGACTACAAATGTTAAAGAACTCACGGAGGTATACTAATAGCCAAGTAAAATATGAATTAGGAACTGTATCAGACTTTTTATTTTATTTTAAGATATGCGCAGATACCATACTTCAAGTGTACAGTCATCACGGCCTCGTTTGGGATTTTAAATTGGTTATTTCTTTTCAATCATTAGTTAGATTGTGGTTGAAATTGAATCTACTTTTGGATGTTAAAATTGATGATAGTCATTTCTTCGCATTTCACGTTAGTTCATGTTTAAGACAATTCACGGAATTAACTTAAGATTTTAGTAAATTTTTATTTTACAGGACAATGATAAAAAGGTTGTAAATACGCTTATTTACATGGAACGATTCAGAGTAGCAAAAAATAACCAAAATCTCGAAGAGAACGAAGAAATAGTCAGCTTAGAAAAGGTGTTGTATTTACGACTGATAATAATTAAAAATAATAATTTATTTAATAAATTTTAGGCAATTTCACTCGCAAACGAATGTGAGTGTGAATGGATTAGCGCAAATGTCCACTTGAGTATGTGGTCTTTATTAGCAGATTTTGCCTTCATAAATGGACTTGACTCTGAATTTAATAGTTGTTACAAAAAGGCTCTCGAATTGGAATCGAAGATATCTGATTAGTAAGTTCGGTTCAATAATATGATGATTTTAAATGTTAAAAATCCTATAATTTATGTAATTTTGCGTCTGATTAGCATTGATGAAAATTACAAGTGTTTGTGTATGTTGATGTGCATCAAAGCTGAATTAATTTTCAAAACAAAATCAAATTGTGTAAAAGAAATTGACAGTTTTGACTTATATATTCAAAGTGCCAAGTAATATCTATAAAAAAAATATTATTTTATATTTATTTATTATTAATTCTTTTCAATTTAGGAAAAGTGCCGTTATAAATGATTACAAACTTTTTTCTTCAATAATAAAATTAATGTGGAATGTTATTTTTCCACTACTGGAAAACTTTGATTTGAGACATGTCTTGCGACAACCTTTAACGGACATTGTGGAGATCTGTTTAGAAAATGCGAAACACATTATGGTACGTAATAAAATTTTAAGAAATTTAACTTTTGAAAAATTTACACTAAATTTTTTTTTATATAGCAAAGTAAAAAGATAGTTGACGAGAATGTTTGTGTTAATTTTTTGAAATTAACCTGCTACATGGTGAATGGATTGATCCAAATTCTAGTAGACAACGTTAGTTTTATTCAAATTCAAAAAATATCTGTAATTTACATAATGTGCAATTTATAGGAAGAATTTGATTTAGCCAGACATTATCTGGAACAAGCAGTTTCTATATTGAAACCATTGAAATTTACTCATGAGTATGTTTTAAATGAGTGGAAAAGAAATATTTACTATAAAAAATATTAATTATCATTTTTGTCTTAGAATATATCCACACCTGACATTTCTCCTGCAAATACTTAATACGGACATATCACGAGTAGCTAAAACTAGTCAATATAGTAGTAAGAGATGGAAGGAAATTGCTTTTTATAACAAAATCCCTGAAATACAAACCGAAGCTGCGTTTAACGCGGTTACTCTTACTGAAGAACACTCTGACACTATTGAAGATAAATTATTCAATTTACTTTCGTTTTCTGAATTTTTATTACTCAGCGAATCCGAGGATAATAATTTATCATTGGCAAATACTATTCTTGCCCATAAATTAATTTTCGAATTTGTAGAAGATTACGAAACAACAAGTGACTCAATCAGCGCAAATTTAATTTTGATTTGTGTTCAGTGTCAGCTGATGAGATACCTCAAACGCGGCGCAATTGAGTTTAAATCTCTCGTTCAAAAAGCTGGGAATATTATTCTAAACATTTGGCGGGAAATAGCTTCAAATAATCCCTACGTCAAAGACTTGCATTTAACTCACGATGCCGCTAAATGGATGGATTTGAACATCCATCTGCGAGTTCCTATTACGTTATTGTGGAATTGTGATAACGCAAATACCAAAAATGTAAGTGAATTTGTGCGATCTAAATTGAAAGTGCTTATACTGTATTTTGTTTCACAGATGTTGCAATCCATTCAGAAGTGTTTGCAGTTTCTCATTGAAGAGATGGATTGGTTGCATTACCACGCTTTAATGTTGCCCGTTATCGTTTTGAACAAAATCTTTCTGTATAATACTGACGAAAAGGAAAAAATATTTTTAGCAAACTTAAAGTAAATACAGTTTTCTGTTTTTAATACAGTTTTAACACAGTTTTAACAAAAATTTACTAATTTCCGAAAAGGTTGTTAAAATTGTGCTCAGATTTGAACTTCACGCAAAAAGCGACAGATTTACACTCGGCTATCTTTCAACCAAACTTTTCTGCTGAGCACGCAATGCTGTAAGGACAGTTATATTTATACTTGTACATATATAATACTAATAAACTCTTACTAATAATTTTATTTTAGCAATATTGATAATTTAGATCAAATGCGTTACATCAATGCATTAAGAACTGATTATTCGAACCGTAAAGAAAAAGAAATTGATTTCTCAAAATCGGTAAGTCTCTGAAATAATATATACTCAAACCTATAACATCCTTATATTCTCTAATTTAGAGTGTAGTTGACAATGATAGCTTAGATGTAGCAATGGACGAAATCAAGGAACTTTTATCACTGGTAAAATTCAGAAAGCAACCCGAATTTTCTTCACCGCAAAACATCTAATTTAATACAATATTGCAGGGTTACGTGGGTTTGGCCATTCTCGCACTACAAAAAGTGTTTAGTTATTCAGAGGTATTTTGTTATCCATTTCAAAATATGCAATTTGGTTATTATCTTGCTGCGTTTTATTAGGTGATTGATAATGATTTAGTATTCGGCAGAGCCGCAATGTTGCTCGCAGAATTGGAATTATTTTCTGGAAATTATGAAGCGGCAAAAGATTTGATTTTACGGAACCAAGTATTTTTTCGATTTTTTTAATTTATTTTTTAATGACCTAATTTTAATTACAGAAATTTATCACTAACGAAGAAGATGCGTTGACAGTTACATTTTTGTATTTGGAGATTTTAATTAATCTTAAGCACAAAAATTGGAAAACGGAGGTTCTTGGGGAAATAACTTTGGTCATCGTTTCTTTTTTCAAATTAACAATTTGTTTTCTCTATTAAAAGGCTCAGTTAGTTTTAAAAGAAACTGAAAATCACTTCAACAATCTCAGTTTCAAATTTCCACAAAATTCTCAATTTTATGATGAACTTTTACTGCAATTACAGATACGGTAAAATCCCATTTCCAATTGCAATTAACACATTTGGTCATCGTACTTTTTTCTTAGAGGACTGCAAATATTTGTTACTCACTGCGATAAGAATTTTGATGACGAATGCAGTGATCAAATTCAGGTAAAACATAATTTCAATTGAAAATTTGGCTTTGATGTGCAAGTTGTTTTACTTTGTAAGTTTCTCTTGCAACGCGCATCGGAATGCACTGAAAATGGATGGATAAAATACGCTCTACAAATTTACACAACTCTGCTGAAAACCTTCCTGGTAAACCCAATTTTGCAAAAATGTGGCTACGATCATCCACTGTGCATTATGGTAAAACAGTGAATACCTGTTATTTTTTAAAGCTACGTTGCTTATAATTTAATATCTACCTACAGGTAACAAACAAGATTTCAGATGCAGTGAATGACATCGAAGAAATTTTAACCGAAGATGTACACGGCGTCGTGACTAAAGTACTCTCCAATTTCACTTCAACAATTCACTCATTTTCACGCAATTTCACTTGGTTTTAGTTGCTACATGGAATTCAGCCATTACGAAAAGAATTTCTCGATATTAAAATAAATCTTGCAACTTTAACCGCGATGTCTGCCAACACGCGCATCATTGATATTTCAAACATGCAAGACGCTAGTAAATATTCTTACCAAAATCTGGTAAAAGAAGTACAATTCTCCATAACAATTAAAAAAAGATTAATAAAGAACTTCACAGATAGCAGAAAAGTACGTGCATTCTTTACCACCTTGGATCTGGGAAGATGCAGCCGAGGATTATATTCTAAATTTAGAAGAAATAATTGTGTCCATGAGTATGAATAGTGATTCAGACAATGCTGATACATTCTCGCGAGAGAAGATTCAGGTAGAATAAATAAATTTTTCACTAAAACGACAAATTATCGAAAGTTATAACAAGTATTTGAAAATGTGTTAATACTGTACTTATTATACAGGAATTACTTGTCACTGGCAAATCGTT
The DNA here is from genome assembly GCA_034696085.1 of Stigmatogaster subterranea. Lineage (NCBI taxonomy): Eukaryota > Metazoa > Arthropoda > Chilopoda > Geophilomorpha > Himantariidae > Stigmatogaster > Stigmatogaster subterranea. The sequence goes on from JAQIWS010000068.1 coordinate 15,914, forward strand.
GCTTTTGGCTGCTAAAAGTATGGCATCAGTTCATCATTTCCCGTATTCTGACGTGAGTGCGTTTCCTTCTCCTCCGTTCAGTAATATGTCTCTACTGCCTGGTATAGGCTCTGGTTCAACAAAGGTTCACTTATTGTACAAAGAAATTATAAAAAATAGCTTATTTAGATTAACTGTTTTTACTAGACCGAATTACTTCACAATTTGCATTTGAATCTCACGACACAAGCAGCTCAGTACTTTATCAGATGTATTCAGGAAGCAAAGTCTGCATACCCTGTAATGTGTATAAATATATTGAATTTTTCCTAATTACCACAAACATAATTAATGCTGGTATTTAGGATTTAGCATCTGATGCTGCTTTGCATATGGTTGACTGCGGTATGGTCACTGATAAATCAATTGCAGCACAGTTTTTACTCTGGTATCAAGTGAGTTATAATGATATTTTCCGACAAAGAATTAAACAAATTTGTTTTCTAATACATTATTGCAATTATCTAGTCTTTTGAAGTGAACGAGTTTATCAGAAATTCCTTATTGGAAACATTTTCAAATCCTTCGTCATCAATACTGGCTTCTGTGCTTCACCAACAAAAATATATTAATGAGAAAAATTTAGGTCAGTCTCCTTTGTACGAAGCATTGGATGACATTGCCAGGGAAGCATATAAGGTATTACAATTTCGTAAATTCTGGTAATTGACAATCTGAACAAATTTTGAAGTTTTGGGAAATTTTTGATCTTCCGGGACAAAATTTTGACCTTCACAAATTGGTACCCTCAGAGATAAACGTGTTAATTGTTTTGCAACACTCGAAAACCAGGTAGATTTTTACTAATAATAAAATAAAGTTTGTGTTGTGATTTAGACTTAAATTATATTTGCAGAGATTTATTGTATGGCGCAATATGCTCTCATGACGGTATTCTACTAAACTGTTAATGTTTACCAAAATTGTTAATTATAACTTATTCACAGGCGTTACAATTGCCAAAACAGAATGTTCACCTGGTTATTTACGTAAATTGATCAGTCGCTACAATGAGATTCAGGAAGAATGGTTTAATTTTAAAAGTCAGACCCGGCATTTTAAAGTAAATTCGTTTTAATGGCGTTTGAGTAAGTAAAATCAAACTAAAATTATTTCATTTTCAGCCTATTTTGTCACCTCAAGTCAATCATCTTTTAAGAAGATTCCGACATTTGCTGCACGACGTGGAAACATATTTAGGTCCAATTTTGAATAATTTCGGCGTATCACTATCGTAAGCAGTCTTTAATACAGATTTAAAACAAATAATACCGTACTACCGTAATAAAAATTTCTTACCAATTTTATAGCTCAAGTCCTAACACGTCGGATGAAAATTTGCGGCAAACTACCATACTTTTGTTAGCGGATCCGTTGTTGCAATGTTTACCCCTGGAAGCAATTAGTTTTTTCCAAAACCATTTCGTTTCGTGTTGCATAATAAGAGATTTTTCAATTCAAATTTACATCTCCAGACGTGCTGCAGGTACAAAATCAGTCGCATTTCATTTTTTTTTTCTATTAACGAAAAATCTGTCTGTAAATAATTTTACAGCAGTCACAAGTTCTCCACCAAAATTTACTAAGGGAGATCGTAAAATTGTTAGTAAATATTTTTTTCAATCACTCTTCGCTGCTAATATATGAGTACTGTGTATATATATATATATATTTATATTTATTGCTTTAATAGAATAAATCAAAGCCGTCTAGAACCGACGCAATTTGGAGCCCAGACACGGTCAAATTGTGTTGTATCCTTCAGTTTGTAACAAACCTAACAAACCACTTGCAGTATATTACCTTAACTTAAATATTTAGGCGTAATCGAAGATGTGTTTGATGCCGAACGTAAATGTAAAGTACTAAAATAATATTACACAGCGTATACTTTAAAAAGAAAATTTGATTTTAATAATTTAGTTCACCCGTTTGGAGAAAGCATAATTGAGTTCTTCACTGCGGAAGGAATAAAAACCGATCCAACGTCTCTAATTATCGGCGATTCAAGTTACATAAGGTTTGTAAGATCAAAATTAAATATTAACGGATGGTGTTAAGCGATTATATTCAAAATTATCTTTAGTGGTGGAAACTGGGGTCAAAGTGAAATATCTCGCAGTATGCGTGGATTGATTTGCGTCGCTTCACCACAGGTCTGTTGTGACTTTATCAAAACCCGAATGATGTGCAGTTCAAGCTCAGAAACAAAAATCAGCGTAATCGTGCGATACTCGGATAAGTTCACGGCCAACGAAAAGTTGGAACACTAAAAAGTGTTACAAGTAGTCTTCAAAAACTAAAAAATTAAATCGTCATTTCAGATTTAATTTTGTATTGATGGCTTTGCTGCTAACTCTCACTGGTTTCTCAACGGTAATTGTCAATCAGAGGACGCAACACAAATTTACCGTGGAACAAAACATTCGCGGAATTCTGAAAGGTTTTTGATAACTTATCGTTTAATGCTCATTGAATACCAAATGGAATTCGATTTCAGAATTGGCAACAAATTGGAGAGGAGCCGGATTCGGAGTCAGTGTACTTAACGGTATTAGTAAAAAAATTGAAAGCAGCAACGATGAAAAAAGTTCCTCCTCTCCTCACGAAAATAAGCTCCAAGCAAAATGGAAAAGTGACAAATTTAATACACGAATTGACAACGCAAAAGAATTTCATATGATATATTTAGACAATTCGCTCGTTTGTTATGGTTTGCCTAACACTGCTGCTTTTTAAAATATATTTCGAGTTACTAGCAATAAATCCGAATTGGAGTAATTAAATAAAGTACAGACTTGTGAATTATTTTACTAAAACGGGCGTCCGTGACCTCTTCCTCTTGGTCCGCCACCATCATCGCCACCACCAGACTTTGGGCTCTTGATGGTTTCATCTACCGACAACACTAAACACGCAGCCTCGGTAGCAGCGATCAACGCATTCGTCTTTACTACTGCTGGTTCCCACACGCATGCTTTGAAGTTATCCGTGATATCTTCGTTGTAAATATCAACACCGTACCAAATTCCACCTGAAAATAATCAATGAATATACACATTAAATTACTAAAATAATACCTTAATTTTATTCCATGTTGCTATCATTACCTTGAGCGTGTTTCTGACGTAATTTATTCAGAATATTTGTCGCATCGAAACCGGCGTTGGCGCACAGTTGACGCGGAATGATTTCCAATGCCTTGGCCATGGCTCCGATTAATAATTGTTCTTTTCCTGGAATTGTTCGGGAATAATCTCGCAGATATTTGCTTATCTCCATTTCGACTGCTCCGCCACCTAAGACAATTGAAAATTTTGAAATCATAGTCTTTGGTTTTAAGATTCACGAACACATACCGGCAACAACAGCGTCATTTTTCATAGTTCTTCTCACAATCATAATAGCATCATGGAGTGAACGCTCCGTTTCCTCAATAAATTGTTCAGCGCCACCACGAAGGATAATTGTACAGGTCTTAGCATTAGAACATCCAGTGAAGAAATTGTATCTGCGATAGGAAAATTAAATTATAACTCAAATGCATCAATAAAATTTTGCGTGTTTGTTTCAAAACTAAGGACAAAGTTACGAAAAAACTAAGCCCAACTCTCTCAGAAACAGAATCCACGAATCAAATTTGACGAATTATTTCCAGAACGGAAAAATTTGCCAGATCTTTCATCGCGAATTAAAATTTTCTCTACCACAAACGTAACGCCGAGCTGACAGATATAAATGTCCACTCCGCTGACTTAATTTGTGGAATTTAAAAAAAAAAAAAAAAAAATTACCGGTCGCCTCCGATTTGTTGTTCTTCGAACAAATCACATGTTCCTAGCACATCGTTACTGAGATCGTTTACGGTAGTCAGAATGGAACCTCCACAAGCTTTCATTGTGCGTTTCAAATCCTCCTCCATAACGCGGCCAGCACAAAACATATCACTACAAGAAAAAAAAATTCATATTTATTCATGTCAAACGTGTGTCCAAAAAAAAAAATTTCTTTACCGATCAGCAAAGTACTGTGTTGCTACGTCACCAATGGGCAACTTGGACAAAACGACTTTAACCCCACCTTCGTGAATCTTCTGCAGTTTTTCGTATAAAATATTCCACTCGGCGTCAACGATGTTTTGATATTCCTGAAAAAATTTACACCATCGTGAGTTTAATCCATGATTTAAATTATGTCTGTTTTCTTACCTGAACGTTATCAACGCGAATTTCGGCATTGTCCTTCTCGGCTTTCAGTTCAAGTTCGATATTAAGTAACGCAATTTTCGGGTTATTGTATGTTTTAGGTTGCATCTCAAACCCAGCGTACGAAAACGTTTTCTTAAATGCAACACCGGCAACGAGTCTCGAATCTTCCATTGCACCGCCTTGGACTTTCTTGATACCGATCATGTTCAATGGAAGTAAATCATCCAAAAGGAGAACTGCATCGACAACCATCTTCGCGAAGAAATCTTTTTGTCCAGAAATCAATTTCGAGCTTAGAGTTGTTGCTGCGCATTTTTCTAACAGTATTTTGTGCTCCCTGTAAATAATTTTTCAATTTCCAGCTGTTAAACACAAGGCAAAACATGCGCATTAATTATGAGGTTAAAATAAGTATTTTTACTTGGTATCATCTCGCTGGATTTTAACAGCTATTTCACCAATTTTTTCAACAGCCTAAAATCAAGAATTCATGATTCAGCAGACTACATTAATCGCAAGAAGATCAAACATACCAAGAGAGACGCTTTACGAAAACTTCTAATAATAATTTGAGGATGAACACCTTCTTCCGCAAATGATTTACATTGCTTTAGGAATTCCCCAGCTAAAAGTATTACACTCGTTGTTCCATCTCCTACCTAAAGGGAAATTTTTTTTTTTAAATTTATAGGAACACTACTAAATCTACATTTTCCCCTCGAATGTACCTCAGCGTCTTGAGATTTTGCTATATCAACCAGGGTCTTAGCAGCTGGATGAACGATATCCAACAATTTCACAATTGTAGCTCCATCGTTAGAAATAGTTGTTTTCTCTATTTAAACAAATTTTTAAAACGCCACTCGTAGGATTTTTTTTTAATTTTATTACTCACCTTTATCATCTACAATCAACTTGTCCATTCCTCTCGGCCCGAGAGTTGTTCGAATTGCATCGACCACCACTTGGCAAGCATTTATATTGCTTATTAACTGAGACTTTCCTTGGGCATTTTCAGTTCCCTCTTTTAGAAGAATTATTTGAGGCTGCTACAATTGGGAAAAAATTAATAATTAGTATACAAAGCACCCAAAAAATTTTCACGTGAAAAATAGGCTTAAGTTAAGGTTCGGTCGACCATGTGCTCGAGAAATTTGATTCTCTACAACCTCCGACAAAAGTATAAAATATTTTTTCACGCAAGATGTAACGTTGTACATTACATTGTAACTAACCAAATGCGTAAAGTTATTTTAACTAGCTAAAGAAAAGCAAAAATTACCATTGTAGAAGTTCTACCCGAAAAGGTAATGACAATGCACAAGAAAATGGATGTGACGTTGCGGAAGCGACGACGGTTGGATGCGCCATCTGCAGTCAATGTTGCGAATCACCAACCATTCGTCAGCCATCATTTGAAAAGCGCCAAATTTGATTCAAGCCGATTATGGGCGACAGAAATAAAAAAGCAAAGAGGTAAGACGAGGAAATAGTAGTAATAATTGTTATAATGTTTTGTTAAAATAATTTTTTTATTTACGTCAGTACAAAGCCAATTGGGCAGTTAGTAATGCGGACAGGAGCTAGGGAACGGCTATCAGCACAGGTATCGGTTTTATTTTTTAACGTAGTTAAGAATGAAAATGTGTAATAGATATTTATTTCTTCAACTAAGACATCTACTCCAGCATCATCACTACAGTCATTAACTGACTCTAAATTTTTGTCTGATATATCAGGTTTGATAATTGAATTTAAAAATTTAAAATAAATTTCAATTAATTGTGAAACTAATTGTGTAGGAATTGGTACTGACATTAATTATATTGCGTCTAAGCGTGCAGGACAAAATGTAAGTGTACCTGTATACTCCAGTTTTTACATGCGTGTAATTGAGAAATTAATTTTTAGTATTCTAAACGTCTGGAAGCGGAGAAACTTGCGCTCGACTTGACTCACGCACGATACATGCAAAGCGTTTACCTCGATGGAACGTTACAAAAATTTATGGAACAACACAAAAGAGATGAAACGGTAAAAAGAAAACTTAATTTGATACATATTCTACCATATCCATATTTTTTCCCCATCCAGATACATTTAGCGCAGTTATCACTTTTGATTTCTGGAATGAGTGATCACAACGCTTACTTAGAAAGAATGTTAATGGCAACCCGATATCAAAAACAGATGAAAGATCTTATTCAGCAACAAGTAATATGATTAAATTTATTATTACCATAACACGTAAATAAGGCAACTTTACTTAGGATAAATGTCTAAGCGAAATAAGGTTGTGGTTGGAGAAGAGTTTGAATCCTTTTAGAGCCCTGGTTAATGCTCTGGATCAAACCCGCCACGTTTTGCATTTCAAGAACGTTATATTGAATTCGGAGGAGATAAGTGGGTATTCAAAGCAGTTGCTGTATTAGCCAAGTTATTTATCTGCATTTCAATGCATAGGTAAATTCTCCAGAAAACTATCAACGGGTGAAAAATTGCTGGAAAGAATAACCGAAAATTTACAAACCTGTAATTTACTGCATGCATCCAAGTCTTATGGCCAATTAAATGAGACGTTGGAAAAGGAAATAAAACTATTAGAACGGTTAAGTCTTACACTCGAAATGTCCGAATCATATTTTAATAATTTTTTTTCATCCAGGTGCAAACTCAAAATCATTGAACTCGAAGATGCTGTGATCCAAACCAGTTCATTAAGATTGATCGAGTAATCAATTTTCACAAAAACTTTATGTAACACAAAGAACTACAGAAAAAAATATATTACCGTACAAAACAACTTAATTTGTACTTATTGAATAGCTAACTACATTTTAAACCAATTTTATCCAGTACACGTAATCAACGCAATCTGATATGTCGTAACTAACTACTTCGATAGTCATTGCACTTCCCGCAGGTATAATCGCTTTCACGCGCTCCATATCTTCTGCATCCCACTCCACACTTTTGTAATCTTTGAAATAGAAATAGAACCATTTATTTATAACAAATTCACTTACCAAAAATTTTGAATTAATACCCATAAGTTTGCAATGTGCTATCATAATTGGATACTGGAAGAGCTCCTCCGTAATGGGGCGAATATTCAAAGGCAAAATTTCGTCAGTAATTCCGAAATCGATAAAAAACATAAGATATTTCTGCTGGATATCCAAACAAACGGCTCTGTACCAAGCACCGTCACCTGAAAACGATAAGAAAGTGTCTATAGTTCGTAACAACTGCAGCATCAACTTACAGCATATACCCTTATAAAACACCACGCAAACTTCGCCAAGAAGCGGCACGTGAGACTTTTGCGGGACGGTTCGTCCATACTCGTTTACTGCTTCGGACAAAGTTGCCCACGCTGAAATTTCTATGTACGAAAGATTTGTAATTAATAATAACAAAAAGGAATTTTTTTTTTTTTTACTTACGGTGGTCGCAAGTTCGAATACAAAATATCATTTCGGGTGACTGAACGTAGGTAACGGCAACGTCTACTCTTCCTAAAGGCAATGTCGAACATTTCATATCATTTAACATCTTCATCTTTGTCACTTGGTTTTTTGCTGCTGTTGGAATTGGTTCCACGGGTTTCTCTTCGACGTCAGTAAAGGAAGGCTTATCCTGTACCGTGTTAGAAGCTGGAAACAGTGGTTCGTCGTCTTTAAAGAACTCGACTCGAATTGGATCCAAGTTTCTGTCGATTATTTTCATAGTTATAAGTTTCTTGTTAATAACTTGCTCCAACGGTTGCAACGAATCCGGAGATTTCTCGAGAGCCACAGTTAATGATAATTTTTCAAATTTAAGCGCTTCGTCAGGAATTGGCTTGATGCGTGTTAACGGAACATCTTCTCGATTTCCAAAATCAACATACAATACCGTAGCGTGCGGTTTTTTGATATTTAATATTTCAGCTCGATACCAGTAACTATCTAACTGTGACTTGGCGCAAACAAGTTCTCCTACGTTGCCATTGTAAGGAACGTTACTTGTTGCCATCAATCCCGAGTTTAGTAATTCAGATAGCACGCTATCGGTTTGAAAAACTTTTTCAACATGAACAGTAATGTTGTCAGCACCATTCACATTAACCACTAAAACAGATGAGTAGTTTTCTTCGGGTAGTTCTGGTTTTTTTAATGCACTGACGGTCGTTCGGGTGGAAGTTTGAATTGGAGTTTGAATGTTCTTCTTAAGTCCTTGAAGATTAAATTTGTTGAACCAAGGTTCAATAGCAATTGACACAGATTGGGTATTGCAATTTAACATTGCTTTAACGCCATCGGTTTTCTTTTCACTCACACGTAAACGATTTTCTTCCAAGTACTTTTGGAAATCAGCGTCGACGGCTTCTTCACTAACGGCGCAAATGACGGCAAGTGATGGCTTACTCTTGTACTCACGGCGAATTTTTTTAAGATCGGTTACGTCTTCCTCTTTTCCGTAATCAATAAAAAATACTCGGCATTTTGGACCCTCAATGTTCAGTATTACCGCCCTGTAATAACAACCATCCTCACTTTTAGCGGCAACAAGATCTCCTCTATTCACTGACGACAGATCGAGATAAGTGGTCCATTTATCCTCAGCCAACGTGTGTAATTCCAAAATTTGCTTGCAACTTGTCTCAGTTTCACGAGGCAGCGCTTGAGCCCAAAAATGTAAACGAAATGATGAATTAATCCATTTCAAGCTCAACTCGTCATCCATATCCAAATAATTCAGCGTAGAACACCAATCGATATCACTATCAGTGATTTTGTCATCATCACTGTCGGAGGTTTTGTCATCGGTGGTCAATTCTTGATGTTCGCTGTCTTCTACAGGCACTTCTATTTCTTTTGTTAATGCAGGCGTAATTTCATCTTTTTCAGGAGCATTGCAAGTTTTATCTTCAGGCACGAGTTCGGACGCTGTTTCATCAGTTTTGACCTTGTCAGTATCGGCTATGTCAGGAACCGCATTTTCTGAAAGGGGTTATAACAAAATTACTCGCTTGCCACAAACAGTATTTACTAATAATTACCTATGAAATCTACCACTGGAATATTATCTTCAAATTGTCGAACGCATATTCTCACTGCATTGCCAAGAAGAGCATTAGCAAACTCAGTCACGGTTGCAAATCGTTTTTTTGCAGTTGAATACATTTTGCATTTTATCGCCTGCAAACATTTACACATGTAATTTGAATTTAATTAAAAGCTGATGTTAAGCATAGATACTTACTTGAGCTGGATACTTCAAACTTGATTGCGATAATAATTTTACATCTCTCCTTTTAATATTAGTTTGCACATTCCCGTAATCAATGTACAAGACGCAGTACGATTTATCTATGTTGATCTGCATAAACAAAAATATTCAAATTGTTTAACAAACATTCTAAAAAAAAGTAAAAAAGTAAATTTGTACGAACGTCAGTTATTTTCGCGCGGTGAAATTTATTGCCCGAGAAATGAACGAGATAAACTCCTCCAATTTTTGGAATGTGATCCACGGTTACGTTCTTTGAGTTATCACTCTTTAAAGAATCTTCTAAGCATTTGATCTCTCCCATAACATTATCGTACAATTGAACCCAAATGAAATTTAAAGAGTCAATTTGAGAAACAATGACATTCACTTGTTGCTCCAATTCCAACTCCAGCGAATCCACTGTGGGAAGTTTGTCCATTTCGTCGCTTTTATCCTGCGATTGGAAAAATAGGCGCAAAAAAATTAATAAATATACAGTACCACGAAAAAAAAATATTTACCATAGGAGAATCTTCATACTCCTGTTTTGTCAAACTCTTAGTTATATTTAACTCTGACATTGGTCCACCTTTAGCAGTCACATTTTCTTTCTCGCCGCGAACATTCATTGCATCATTTTCCACCTGATGACTGTTCAAGAGTTCCTTAGCTCCTGGAAGAACTTCGGAACTCGAACCATCTTCTTGTAAATTTTCTGCAGCGTTGGATTGCTCGATTATAACTTTGGTACTTATTCCTCGACCAATCGATCCAAAAAATCTAGAATTGGAACTGTTCTTATACAATAATTTTTTTTGTAGCAATAACGCCACCAAAAAAAACCTTAATTCTTACCCAGAAATTTTAGCTTGCGTGCTTTCCTCCACTTTGGAAACATTTTTAATTCCACGTCCCATTCCCAGCAAACTTCTCTCACTTTGCTAAAATATTTTCGGGGTGTTAAACAATGCAATACTAATGTCAAATAACTTATTTTCAATTTTGGAATAAAATTAACATACTTGTTCATTTTTCCTTCCGGTTAATTCACGCAGTAGTTCACCTGGATGACGAAAACTGCAAACAAATTTAAAAATTACATTTTTAAAAATTGCAGAACTAACACAATTTTTTATATTTACGTTGTCTACCTTTCTTTACTGCCTCTAAAGTTTGGTCGACCGTTCAAAAAACCCGCACTAATTGATCGTCCTTTATTCAAAGTTACTCGACCAGTGAGAGAATGTTGAGTTTTTAGAGGATCATCCTAAAAATAAAAAATACAAGTTAATACGTTGCGACTTGCGACATTAAATCATTAACTTGATGCACAACTTACATCAGAATCAATGTCAGCATCTAGGTCGTCGAGTCCGGGTAAAAGACTGCAAGTAACACTTTTTTTTAAACAACTAATTCAAGAGAAAAATAATTGCGAACATACTCATTCGTGTCTCCACATGCTGCAGAGAACCGTGATGAAAAGTCAGATGATCTCTAATATGAAGTGACCATTTTTCTTAAACTACTGTACTAAAAGTTAATAATAAACAATTTAATTTCAAAAGTACTTCTGTGCGTTTCAATTTAACGTTCAGCTGAAAAGGTTCGCGTCGGTCCAGTTCTTGAATTGCTTTCTGCGCTTCTTCAAGAGTATCATAATTAACAAATCTAAAAAATATAAAGTTAGTACTCCGTGTCAAGTTATTATCAAAATATTCCGTACACATTTTTTTAAAAAATAAAAATTAGTTAATTTTTACCCTGCAAATTTTTGCGTGTTGTAATTCTTGGGCAATATTCGTACTCCTCGAACGTTTCCATATTTTAAGAATAAATTTCTCAAGCCGTTCTACATCGTTATCAAAATAAAAACTAATAATGTAATAACAGAAGTAATAATAATTATATAAAATCTCTCTTTTACTTGGTCAAGTTTGTCGGGTATGTTGGAAACATAGAGAGAGACGAACACTCTTTCAATATTTTCTCGACTGAAAAAAAAAATTATTAATCAGTTTGTCCGGAAATAAAATATGTACAAGAGTAAGTGCAACACAATAAACATTCATACTCGTAATGTTCTTTCATGGGATCCCAGGTGGATCCTTTTCTTCCTCCTCTTTTCATCGCCATATTAATTTCAACTAAGTAGACTGAAAAGAGCACAAACACAACTTCTGGAAACAAGATAAATGGCAACCTATGTAAAATACGGTTAACGTCCGTCTACCAAACACGATTTTTTTGTAAGAAAAATTCCAACTTTTTCAACCTTTTTTCTTTGATTTTTAAAATCGTAATAAATTAATAATACTGTAATGAAATATTTTCGAGTAATCTCATCAAAAAATAACCTTAAAAACGCTTATTCGCGAATAAAACTCTACCATTTGAATATACAATATTTGGCAATCAAAAGATCAAACAATATTTCGTTTCGAGGGCTTGAAATTGGTGTAAAGTTTAAATATCCGAGGGCACCTGCTAATGATCCCTCCATCTTTAAAAATCAACTAATGTTTGTATGAATAGATATAGCATTTTTAATTAATAACTCAACTCTAGCTAAATTAAATACCGTTTCAAACACCAATATTAATTTACAGCCAGAAATTGGTGCATGAATATTTCATCGAAAGTCACTCGTAGTTGCAACTTGCAACTTTGCATGAGTTTGCTGTTTCTGCAACAATTTGTCAATTAGAACGTCGAGGTAATGACGACGAGCACTTTTATCCACGCGATTTTTGGTTTCAACTTAGAAAAAGGTTTCCTTTCGAAGTCCAAAATGGGTATAGCGTTTAAAATTTCGCGGGCACCTGCTAATCCTCCCGATTCAGGGCACTATATCTACATTGATAGCTTAACCCTAACGATTATTAAAATTTCATTTCAGGCACTAATATTTATTTAAACCCAAAATTTTGCGCGAATAACTTACCGTAAATGAGAGTTACTCCAATCGTTTTGCTGCTTCTACAACTACAGTACAGTATTTATTAGAACGTCAAGACATGACGACCAGGCGCGCACATGCGAGCAATGCAATAATATTGAATGCAGTGGCGCCAAACAACGTTAAAAATAAAAACTAATTTTAATACAGTGACTCACTAATTTTTTGAATTATTTTCATCATGATTTCCATAACTTGCTTGCAACAATTAAGCCTGTCTTATTTTTAATGAAAAATCGTTCTAGCGCCTGTTTTGGTTTATTAAAATTCATAATCTTATTAAATGGTCAAACAGACTTAAGTTATGACGAAATATGATCTTTATTATCTGAACGCTAATACAGGTGGTACATTAAAAACAGAAAAAAATTAAACGTGTCTGATCCAATAATTGTGCTGTAAAAACTCTCCAGCTTCAATTCCCGTCACGTCGACATTAATTGAAGTTCCTTCCGGCAACAATTTTTTAATGCGTTCATTGTCACTGTCATCGAATTCTTTATCTTTGTATTCTACGGATAAATTTAAAGATTTTTAGTTCGATAAAAAATCATAAATATTGAAAAATTTTATTATTACCCACGAGTCTGCAATGCATTACTAGAACGGGGTAGTCATACAACTTATCATCGATGGGACGAATTTTAGACGCTGTAAGTTGTTCGGTATAACCGAATTCCAGGTAAAACATCATAAAATTATCTTCTGTATCTTCTAAGCAAACGGCTCGGTACCAACCATCTAACAAAAATAAAAATACATGTAAATGTTCATTTTAATATTAATTCGGAATTCGTCAAATATCGAAAATACCGTCATAAAAAGCCATGCAAACTTCACCAACTTGAGGTTCATATGGGGCTGAGGATACTTTTGTTCCATAATCTTGCAAGACTGACAACAGTTCAGAAAACTTCTCAATATCTTAAAAAAAAAAAAAAAAAAAGGTTTTTTTGTAAACGTAACTGAATAGAATGTTTTCTGGTGATTACAAACTACACACCGTCCATTTTTAAACAAAATATTGCTTCGGGGTTTTTTACGGCTGAGACTACAAGTTGAACTTTTCCCTCAGAGAGAGAAGAAAATGTCATATTCTCTATTCTCTTCACTATTTGAACTTCGACGCTTTGATCTTCGGTATTACGAATGAAATTGTCATTTTGCGGTAGTGATGGAAAAATGGGTTGGCCTTCGGTGAAAAATTCGACCACCATTGGATTTGCATTTCTGTCTATTATTTTCATATCAACTAGCTTCTTATTGCAAATTTGCTCTAATGGCTTTAGAGTCTCCGGCATATTTGCTAGCGCTACGGTTATCGCCAATTTTTCAATTTTCAAGGCATCTTCGGGTATTGCTCTTACACACGTATACTTCACTTTTTCGTAATTGCCATAGTCAATGAACAGTACGTCGGCTTCAGTTTCCGATGTTTTTAAAATCTCAGCTCTATACCAGCAGTCATCTAAACACGATTTTGCGCTTATCAGATGTCCAACTTCACCTCTATATGCTCCAGAGGTAATTTCCGACGAGTCCGAATTCAAAATCCTGCATAATTGCGTGGCAACGTGGATATTCTTCTCTATCTGTATGCTGATCTCTTTATAATTAGCCACGTTCGCGACGTACACCGTTGAAACGTCATTCTCCAGAGGTTGCATTTCGGGCAGAACATCAACGAGGATTGTACTAATAATATTAGATCGTTGATCATCGATGCTTTTTCCTTTTTTTTCTTCCACGTTGGCAGTCTTGTGGGCATCCACTTTCACCTCTTCAACATTATTTTTAACGCATATCGCTTTATCATCCACTTCTTCGACCACTTTTCCTATTGCGACTTGACTTTGCCACGATTCAATATTAACCGAAATAGGTTCGCCGTCACAGTCTAAAATCGCTGTGATGCCATTATCGCTCTTCTCCGTAACGTATAAACTATTTTCAGTCAGGCATGTTTGTAATTTGGACTTCGCGATGGACTTGCTAACAGTACACAGAACAGCTACAGCCGGCACGTTTATCTGATCTTCATCGAGTGTCTGTAAGTCAGTTACTTTCTCCACGTTGCCAAAATCAATGAAAAATACTTCAAATCCAGGTTCAGTTTTGGCCATTACCACGGCCCTGTAGTAAGCGCCATCTATACTTTTAGCAGCAACGATATCACCGTTCTTTACCGAAAGTAGTTCGTTTTTGGGCATTTGTTTTCCGGCTAGACGCTCGCTTAGATCTGCTAAGAGTTCATATCTCTGTGTATATTTTTTAATTAAGAGTTGCGCCCAAAACCGTAAATTGGACTCAGACTCGACCCACATCAAATTAATCTCGTCTTCTTTTTCTAAACAATTAAACAACGAACATTTCTCATTCGTGTGGTTAATTGACTGGGAAGCACGTGAAGATTTAACAATCTCATGACCAAATTTCTGAATGCTATTGCCAATCGACGGGGCAGTAGATGGTTGAGTCTTATTTTCAGATTCTTCTTTAGTTCTCTCACTAGTTTGTTGTCGAGTAGATTCGCCACTCGTCGTTGCCTCTGATTTCTCGCGAGTCGAATTGTCTAGTCAAATATAAAAAACAAGGGTCAAACATGTTAAAAATACACACATTTTCATTTTGTAATGGGGTAACTACGTTGTAGATCGATGATGGGGTAATTCGCTTCCACAGCCATCACTTTTAAACGCATTTCCTCTCCAAGTACACTCTTGGAGAAACGTCCAGCTGTTGTGTACTTCATCGTAATTCTCGGACAAGTTTTACATTTGATCGCCTTAGATCAAAAATTGAATTGAATTAAATATTACGTGGTAAATTGTCTCTGCAATTATACTTACTTGAGGAGGATACATCAGAATCGATCTTGGCAATGGTTTGATCTTATCTTTCTTAATTGCCTTTTCACAGTTACCGTAGTCAATATATAAAACAACATAAGTACCGTCAGGATTTATCTGTAAACGTTTGCGTGAATTAATTATTTGATTAATTAATGCGTTAAAAAAATTCAACTAACGGCAGTTATTCTTCCTCGATACCACGCTTGGTCAGCTGGATATTGCACACAATATGTCGCTCCAAACACTGGTTGAAACTTATCAACTGGCAAGTGATCTTGCTTGTATAACGCAACTTGAATGAGCTCTATGCTGTTTTCCATCATCTGAACCCAAATCTCATCCAAAGAATCAACCTGAGAAACCATAACGTTCACTATTTGATCTTGCTTCAGTTGTAATAAATTTGTTGCACGACTTGTGACCTGCTGCTGCGAATTCTGCTAAAATTTAATATATTGTTAATATATTATTTCAAATTATTTTTGTAAAAATTAGACTAACCTTTGTCGACGTTTGTTGCTGATTTGCACAATGATTTTCAGGTTCTTGTACTTCTCTTATTGGATAAACGTCCTCGTTAATTCTTGTGTTTGGTTCGGTATTATTTTCAAATTTAGTCCCCACATTTGGTGAACGATTTTTATCGTAATTTGACATCGCATTGGAGGCACGGTTTCGTGAATGATTTGTGTTAAAATTTGACCCCGCATTTGGGTTTCGGCTTCTTCCAAAATTCGATTCTGAATGACTCGTGCGATTTTGATCGAAATTCGATTCTGCATGTGGTGGACGATTTCTTCCGAAATTCGGTTCCCCATTCGATGGACGATTTCTTGCGCAGTTTGCTTCTGCACTTGGCGCACGATTTCTATCACCATTCGTTTCTGAATTCGAAAATCCGTTTCTTGAAAAATTCGTCCCTGAGTGTTGACGACCGTTTCTTCCTGAATGTACATATCGAGATCTTCCAACATTCGGCTCTACGCTTGAGGACCGATTTTGTTCAAAATTCAACTCCGTATTTGTAGAAGCGCTTTTTAAATGTATTTCTGGGACATTATTTTCAACATTGTTTTCTTGCCCTGAACTCTCCTTTCGCAACACACGACTTGGCCTCGTCTTTAAATTATTATTGCAATTAGCGCCGTCGTCGCTGCTGGTTTGAACCCCCGCATTGCTCACGCTAGGTCCATTGCATCTAGAATTTACTTGTCTAAAACAACGTAAAATACATATTAAAAAAAAAATATATATATTTCATTAGATACAATTATAGTAAAGAATCTTACTGAGGCTCGTAAGTCAACATTCTTTTGTGTTGTGGCTTTATAGTACCATTTAAATTTGATTTTTCTCGAGCATGTAAAGATTGGGCAAACTGCAAATTAAATGTAAAATTTCGTTATTGACATCATCACAGCGAGTATTTTGAATATTTTTTGGCTCTTACATGTTCGGCCTCACTTGGACTGAACTGATTGCCTTTTGGTGGTCTGCTTCTATTATAAAATATTTAAAATAATTAAAAATACAGTAATAAAAACTTTAATATTATATTATATTAACCTATCTCTATAGCTTCTGAACTCAGGTCGCTCGCTTAAAGATTCTTGAAATAGTACGTCTCGTTGTCCATCGCTACTCACGCAAATCTTGATACCCCCAGCTTTAAAATTCTGTGGTGTCTCTTCCTATAAAAAAAAATTTTATTATAAAAACTTAGTCAGACAACAAGTCAAATTTCAAATCTTACTTCTAATTCGTCAAATGATTCATCACAACTGTAAAAATATCATTATTAAAACGAAATCTCCGGGGGGAAAAATTATTAGACGTGTAAAAAAAAAAATTACTTTTCCACATATTCGTCTCCGTAGTATTCCAAAGCGGGGACCTTCCCTTTCTAACATAGAGTAATATGAGAATATTGTAAAAATAATTATTCGCAAATTTTAAAACATACATCACTACGGCGATGTATTCTAACATTAAGGTAATACGGTTCACAACGGTCCAGCTTGTAAAGGGCGGTCAGAGCTTCATTCGAAGTTTCGTAATTTACAAAGCTGTTGGATTTGAATGGGTTAGAACAGATTAATTTCGCAAGTCAAACGGTCTTACCCAGCAGATTTGTGTGTGTCCAAATCTCTGTATATGATCTTTACACTGCGAATGTTGCCATACTGACAAAATAGGTTTTCTACGGCAAACTAAAAACAACACGAAAAATATAGCAGAATATAACAAATAACGAAATGATTTCGACTTACTTCGTCAAAATTGGGAGGAATATTGGTAACGTACAAAGACGAATTACGTTCGAAACGGTCGTTTCGACTAGAATGAAACACTGTTAATACAACGCCTAAAAATATCAAAATGGTGAACTTTACTCAAAATCATTTCTGTCGAAATCCCCCGAAGGATAGCATCTCCTTTCGCGCCTAGCCATGAGAATCTCTACCAAAAAAAAAAAAAAATGTGTAAATAAATTGATTTAAGTAAACAAATTTATACTATGCATACACAAATCAAAGTTCAAAATAAAAATCTTCGACAAATGACGTCAAAAAAAAATCTACTCGTACCACATTACAATAGCAAAAATTTATTCAGTATTATTTTTCAATTTGAAGCAGAGGTTGCAAAAAGTATCAGTGTGACATTTTTGAAAAAAAGCCACTGAAGGCACAACCAGATGTAAAATTTACAGTAGAATCAAATGGTGATATCCATTCTCTTTCAAGTCGCACGATTCTTCAGTTACAAAACGCATGAATTTCCCCGCAAAATGTGCCCATCTCTTCGTCAACCAATGTTATGGTCGTTGACCCACAAGAAACTTGGCGTCAATTCGAAAGTACTGTAGAAAAACATAATTTGCCACGTACATTCAAAACATTTTTTCTTCCCTTTTTCTACACTGCACAATAGTCGGTAAAGGTTCTATTATTACTTTCTTCCAAAAAAAACTTTTAATTTAAGACAAATGCAGCGCCAAAAATGCTAATTTTTCTTTAAACAGCATTTCCTTTAAAAAAAGCCTAATTATTATAATATCATAATTTCGAATTGATTTTTTTAATTTATTTTCAATAGAAATTAATTTTCTAAGAAAATTTGACAATTTTGCCTTCTTTGGTTTACTGTCATAAAATAAAAACAAAGGCAATTTAAGAAGAAAAATGACTAATTTTCATTTGAACTGATTCTTAACTTTTGTTTTTCAATTAAAATTAATTTCTTACACACACAAAAATATTTTAAATTGCCCTTCGCCAAAAGAATTTAAACAAGCACCTGTCACATGCACTACGCTCTGCATCCCTCCAACTATAATGGCGCCCAAAATTAAAAGTTTCAAGAAAGTTCTCTGTTGGGCAAAATGCTTGCTTTTAGTGCTTTTGATCAATAAAATCCTTACCGTTTTTAAAACTAATCGCGACACGTAGCCGATAGTATTATTTCTTCCCTTAAGAATTTCGAATCCAACTTTGATGTGGACTTTGCACGTTAGTATGACGACCCCTAATATGATACGCCTTCGTCTTAAATGGACGGAAACACGTGCTGTCAAACAGCGCCACGCAGCGACTAGCGAAACAAGACTAAATTATTTACTAAAAATAGTTTTTGAAGTAGTTCATAATTGCTAATCATGTATTTGTCATTTAACTAAAGTAAAAATTAATATTAAGCAATTGTTTTGTTCCGTTTAAATACGAATAAAAATAATAAATGACGTCATTTTCTGCTGAGCACCAAGAACACTACTTCCGATTAAGTTTGGCAACCAGAAGTAGTAATAGATTATAGATTTAAAACATTTAACGCCAAACGCAACTTTCGACATGTAGGTATTAACGAGGAATAACAAGTTTAAAAAAATTACTCACGTCAAAAGTCAAGATGATTAATTAAAGGTGCGAATCGTTGATTGTCAAGTGCTAGACAATATGAAGGTAGGCCTCTTTACAGTTGTATACGTCAATCGCGATGTATTGTGATGTGTGCAATGTCAATTTTTAACTAGAACTAGAATAATAAATTTATTGTTATTATTGTACTACAGACATAATAATTACCTGATGCCTTAATCTTCCCGTGATCAGAATGAATGAGAGCGAAGTATGCGACGCAAATAAAACAGGAGATTGTGTGGATTTTGATAATGAATCAAAAAATGCCTGTGCAAGTACATACACAAATATTGATGACCCTGAAAATGGCATATTTGAAACAAGTAATCCCAATGCACCAATCTGTGATTCTGGAAACACTGCACCCTCGAATATTACCGGAATCGTAACTCACGTTGGAGACGGTGATACCAATCAACAAGTTACGGATGATCTTTTAAAAGAACGAGGGACAAGTGGGATATTGGTAGATATGCGTGACGATGAAACATCGAGGAGTTTAGGAATTGATGATGTTAATAGTCATTGCCGACCGTCCGAACATAAACAGTGCCAGTACCAGGAGAAACGAGAAACCTGTTCCTATAACGAAAGTGAACCGAAGGTGAAATTGGAACCATCATCTGGTGAATGTCAAATGGAAATGGAATCTGCGTTTACCGAAATTGTTTTAAATGTGGAAGAAGAGAATCTGGAAGAAATAACACAAAATATTGATAATGATATTGAGGAAGGTGTTGAAATTTGTTCGTCCGGTAATAAACACAACGATCTTATGCTACAGCCAAATGGATTAACGGAGGATACGCTAGCTAAATTGCAACCAATTCATCAACAGCTACAGACAGAGATGATTAGTCTACAGTGGAAATGTAAACAACAGGCTGAACAAATATCGCAGTAATGTTTACCATTTGGTCAAATAGTAATTTTACTGAGATTTTTTTTAATACGAGATGTTATAATTTTATTAAGGCTACAACGGGAGAATAAAAGATTAAACCAAGAATTAGACGACAAAGTAGACACACCGCCAGAAATTTACGAAGTGCAAATGGAAGCTCTAGAAAACACGATTTCCAGTTTGCAAAGAGAAAATACGTCTTGGCAAGAAAAGTTATTGAATCATGACGAATTGGCTAAAAAAACTATAGCGAATTTAAAAGCAGAGTTTGGATCGAACTTGGATAAAGTAAACAATCAATTTAAAATACACTGTGTTGTAAATTTGGATTGAAATTTAAAAGTCTCTTGAAAGAAATTTCTTATCATTTAGATGACCAATATGTACGAGACAGCAAATAGGGAAAAAGAAGTAATGGTCATAAAATACGCCCACGGTGAAAAAGATATTATCACGCTGAAAAAATTACAAGAAGATTTAGAAAAAAAATTAAGAGAGAGCGGGAAAGAACGGGATTCGTTACTTGTCAAATTAAAAAATTTGAATATAGAACGGACAAGGCTCTGTCAGGCTCTTGACAAAAAAGTAATTTTGCACATATGCTTGTGTTTGTTTATTAAACTCACTTTATTTATAAATTTAGACTGCAGATGTTAGCATGTTGCAACGAGAAAGTGACAAAATGAAGGAACAGGTTTCGTCCAAAGATATCAAAATTAAATGGGCTCAAAATAAACTACGAACGGAAATGGACGCGCATAAAGTAAACGTTTAGGAAAATACTTGTACTGCGTTAAGTATTAAATTTACTTTGTCAAAACAGGAAACAGAAATGAAATTAGAGCGATTACAGCAGAAATTAAAGGAAACTCGAGAAGAAGCAGAGCAGATTCGGAAAGACTGCCAGGAAATGATCCGGACTTATCAAGAGTCGGAAGATGTTAGATCGAATTCATTGGATATCCAACTGAAGGAAAAGGAAACTGAACTAAAAGCTCAGAAACGAGAACAAACGGATCAAGAAGAGGTTGATCAATAATTAAATTTTACATTATGCATTAACATTAAATGATTTCTTGTTTCATGTAGGTGTATCATTCAGTGAGAAAAGAATTGGAAATCTTTAAGAAAAAGCAAAAACTATCATTGGAGGAAAATAATAATTTACTGACAAAAGTATTACGTTGTTCTTGTCCTTAATTACACAAAATTACCTTTCAGATTTATTTGCTAGATTAAAACGTTGGAAAGCGAACGATTAGAATATGAGAATAATACGAGCAGTTTGAAAGATTCGTTAAATGCATATAAGCAAGAAATTGTTGATCTCGCTGCCAAAATGGCTGAAATGGAAAATCTCAAGTCGATGGTGTACAGGTAAGAATACTCTATTTCCTTTGCAATGCAAAGTTGGACAAAGTTGTTTGTCTCAGGGAAAAAGAAAAAGGTTTAGTCAATCACAACGAAATTGAAAAAATTCGACAAACGAATGCAGAATTATTAGTGGATATGGATGCGTGTCGAGTTAGAGAAGGAGAATTGTTGGAATATACCGAGCGATTGACGTCTAAAAATGTTACGCTTCAATCGGAGTACGCCATATTAGTAAACAAGGTGCGTAAATTATTTTAGTACTTTGCAGTTGATTGTGGAATAGCATTGCGTATGCAAATTTTCAGAATCAAATGTACGAGTTAGAGCAGACTCGTCTTACTAAACTGAATGAAGAATTACAGAAACAAATTGAAACTTTGGTTAGTTGAGGATTTTTCATTTCCATTGGAAATATAGCTCAAGTTACGGTAATATCAAATTGTCATTTCGTAGAAAAACCAATTAGAAGACGAGAAACAACAAAGGCAACAGGAAACGCAGTTGCTAGCGAGAAAATTGGCTGAAAAAACAATAACTGGTGATTATTTCTTCCAGATTTATAACAGTTGTTACTCTGTAAATCATTACAAATTCTCCTTTTTCATTGTAGTTGATAATTTAAATGTAAAGTTAGACGAAGAAATGAACGAAAATCGTGTGACAAAGCGGCGTCACGCTGCCTCTGTCAAGGTTAGAGATTTAAGTTGCGGTTCATTGCGACACGGGTGACTCATATTGACTGTGCTTAAATCAGGAATTAACACGCGAAATTCAACAACTGAAACGGAAAATTGATTTATCAGAGTCGGCACAACCACTGAATAATCATTTAGGAATTTCGAGTGGTTTGGGGTCTCGAGTTAGTTCAACAGGTTCGTTAGATAATAGTGGGTCTGTATTCAATAATCCAACGCTAAACAGCAACAACGGAGGAAACAAAACTCAGTTGATTCATAATGGACCGCTTATAGTATGTTTTTTCAATTTTCTTTTATTGAATTATTTACGCTGACTTTACTAATTGTATTATTTGTGGACAGGATAATGTGATCACTGTTGAACCAAGTCGACAGTTGTTAATTGAACGTATAGTCAAACTTCAGAAATCGTTGGCTCGCAAGAATGATAAAATCGAATTTCTCGATGAACACGTACGACAGCTCATTATTGAACTTCGGAAAAAATCTAGGTTTATTATTAGATTGAAAAATATTTCGTAAGCAATATTAATTCTTTACTGTGTATTCCAGGATTATTCAAGGTTATGTTATGAAATTAGAGCCTGGAGCCCTAGCGACTGAAAAAATGGACCAGAATAAGGTAATTCAAATTACTGTAATTACATGACAATGATACAATAGAATACATGCAGAATACTACACGTAACATGCTGTCAATTAATACACTTCGCTTGTTTTCTTCCTTTTCATTTCGTCAGTTTTCGCATAGGAATAAATCGAAGGTATATTACTAACGACTAATTTAAATGTAAAAAAAAAAATGTTTCGTTGTGTAGTTTTCTCTCCAACCATATATCATTCAAATTTTTTACTTGTTGCTGTTTTGCTGCGATAATCTTTTACTTAAAATTGTGAAATTGAATGAAACTTTTATTTTCTGCAGATTGATTTAAGTCGAAGGGGCGGCATCATGGCGTCGGTTTATAGTTCGCACGCTACAGACGATGCAATGACGTTTGAATTATCTCTCGAAATAAACCAAAAACTGCAAGCTGTGTTGGAAGATACACTTTTAAAAAATATTACATTAAAAGTAACTATTGAAATAATGGAATAGCATTTTGTCGAATATTTTAAGTTAATTATTTGTTTAATATTACAGGAAAATATAAACACGCTTGGAAATGAGATCGCTCGATTAACAGCAACAGAAGAACCAAAAGCGTAATGAAATTAAGGGTTAGGCTTAATTTTGAGTAAAAAATCTTCGTAACAAAATTACATATTTTAATATCTCCTTCCTTCCACATATGAATTCTGAATGTGTTTGATTGTAAAAACTACTTCACTTTCAGTTGAGAGTGCAAAATTTTATCGTTTGCGTTGTGATTATACTTTGTTTGTCACTATAAGAAATAGATCGGTTTATTTATTTGGATTGTAGAGTAAAGATTCACATGTCAATCGTCACTGAATTCGGTCGTTCGTTGTTTGTAGTAAGACTAACTTAAATGGATTTATTTATGCAATTTTCCTTAAATCATTCCAGAAAAAAGAAAAAAAAATCAAAATTTTTTGACTTTTGAAATTTTCGTGATTACCACACGCAAATATTTGGTCCCGCAGCCAAATAATTCGTGTTAAAACAGAATGAATGGTATCAAATGTAATTAAGAATTAATAAATTGTTCAAATCTTAAGACGGATAATAGTGGATTTTATACCAGTAATTTAATAAACTGTATAAACTATTGCAATATATAATATATATATGTAATAAATGACGTATCTTCCTCACAAATCACCCGCATCATTTCTTCACGTGTAAAACTGTAGTAATTCTTCCATCCAGAATGATTCGTTGAGAGTATCGGGAAATTCGAGTCTGTAGGATTTTTGTTTTAAGACAGTTCTAATCTGTTTAAGAGTGGGACCGAGGGTGGAATGAACATATTGCTGAAAATATTCACACTTTTCCTTAGAATTAAAATTATCGTAGCCTCCCCACAAAACTATTCCAGGAAATCTTAATGCTGCTGCTTGTCCTACTGTGATTAATAAATCACTCTGAAAACATATTATTAATTAATAGTAAAATTCACCAGATTATTAAAATTTAAATAAAACCTTTTTCATAAAGTTTTCTCCTTTGCGGTAATGAATGTTTGAGTAAGGTAATATTGGGATACGGATTTTTCTTGCACTTCTTCTCGCTTCATGCAATCGTCCGTATACATAAACTGCATTTTCAATTGCACTGCGGCTGATTTCACTGATATAAATACTAGGATATAATGTCGAACTAGAACTGAACAGCCATTCTATACTAAATAACAAACCATTAAAATACATTTTATTTAATGTAATTGAAAATATATTACTTATCATTTTGTTGCATTGTGTTAGACGAACAGTATTTTTGTAATGAATCATAATTGAAACAGTCTGGAAAACCGTAATAACCCCAAAATCCGTGGGGTCTGAGAATACGTCCGACCATAATAGTTATTTGCATGTACAATCTATTATTTATTAAATTTATCATTAATCGCAATATTTTTATTACTGTGCCAAAAAATTGATATTAATTTAACCTGGCATGAAATTCAAACTCATGGACGGCTCTCGCTATTATTTCAGAATTTGGCAAAGTAGGGTAGTCGCTTTTGATCAATTTAATAGATTCGTGACGATATATATCAAATGGCCTCCAATTTGTGTGCCATTCTGGTCTCCATCTTTCCCAATCAATCACAGCATATCCTTACAATCATTAATATAAATAGGCTATTAGTATATATTCAGTGTGATGAAATTTATAGCTACCTCGAAATTCTGGATTAGGAATTGCCTGAATTATGTCGAGTTTAACTTGTTTAATATGATCCGTGATATTTCCCAACTGTAACGAAAATATTAAATTCTAATATACGAGCTAATTGTAGAATTCGTGATTACCATACTTGAGGCAAACCTCCATCTACGTATTCGCCAGATTCGTCAATGTAAGGAAATTTTCCAATTTTGTAAAATATTGTCATGTTATCTCCAATAAATTGTCCTTCTGCATTGTGCACGATGTCGTACTTCCACAAATCCATCGATATATTAAGCAGCGAGCATTTATGAATTGGAATATTCCAAATGACCACAAACTCACTCCCATCTGACTGCAAATCCGTTCTTGGAAAGCATGCCCAACCAAGAAAAATGCTAAAAGCAAGAGCACGATGATTTGTGATCATTCTATAAAGACAGCATAAACAGATAATACTGATTTCGTAATAAACTTTCTAGTGTGCCAGTAATTGCCAACAAATCTCTGCTCCCATCGTATTACATATCATCTTGTGTAGGAAGTACCTGTTGCATAAACAAGAAATAATGTAAGAGATGTAGTTCAGGGTTGTAAGTTGATATTAAATCTGTTCCAAAAGGCCACTGTCAGGATGTTATTGAATGTTGTAAGAAACACTTCAAAAGTAATTTAAGATAGCAAGGTTTTATTTTTTAACTAATGACGTATTTTTTATAGTTACAAACTTACTCGTAAACAAGTGTTAACATCGTTATTTTCCGGTGTAATTAAACAGTGAAAAACTGAAATTGGTTAGGGCAAAACTTTTAGTAGTATTTTCAGTTGGAGATGTCGACACTGATAACACAACATCTCTTTTTTTTGACTTTTTTCAAATTTTTTTTCAAATTTTTTTCAAAGCTCTTACGATTAAAATGAATGGCTTTAACCTTTGAGCTGCTCGTAGAGTTTAGGAACGTAATCGTCCCATTCGGCTTGGTACAAGTTGCCGGCAATGGGGTCACCCAAATCGTATTTTTTGGCGAAATTTTTAATTTTAAAATTTCCTCGGTTATCACCCGAATTATTTGGGAGTTTAGCCTCGCTGCACGAAATCCGATCAGGTTGCTTGTACACCAAATAAACATAACGGTGTAGTCCTTTTATAACCAAACGTTAAAAAACATTAAATAAATATTTAATTTTATCATCTTTTACTTACCAGTTCCTTTCGGTGGTCCTGATCCAATGTAATCAGACATGACTTCTCCTTTGCTCACGTCGGTCCCTGGAATATTCACCACGAGCCAGTGATGCCATTCACGGTATTTCGGGTCCTTTCGAGATGGAGCATCTGGATCTGATTAGTGTTAATTAAATGAGTTTAAAAAGTCGCATCTAACGCTTTTTAAAAAAAAGTAGTATTAATATGATTTTATACCTGTCATACAAAGCGTATACAAAGCACCTCCTTCACTAGGATATGAAATATGCGTTGGTTTATCTTTCACCTGAATTAACATTAAAATGAAAGAAAAGAAAGTTTGAGAAAAAAAATTAAATTATGTCAACCACAATTTTCTGCAAAATTACCTGAGTTGGTGTCAGAATATTCCCCATCTTCAACTCCAAACTACCATATTTAACCTAAATTTCAAAAAATAATTTCTGATTTACTCTTGAATTCAGTTAATTAATTTTCGACTTATTAACTGACCTCCACGGTATCCTTTGGAGCCTTGTCAATTACGTCGGGAACGACGCCTAACTTTTCCATACTTTTTGTCGACAAATTTGCAAATAACGTTGAACTAAGCCGCAAACTACGAGCAAAAATAAAACGGCAATTTTGAGTAATTAGCATTATATTTTGCGGTAAAAGCACTAATGAATTGACGCGAATTTTGTGAAATTACGAGCAACTGTACCGTGGATCGAAGAACAACACGCAGGAGAGGGTAAGTAAGAAGTCACACGACACCTACGAATAATTTCTTCGGAGAGATTTTTTTAATGTTTTTATTATCCAATTCGATAACATAATTTTTTTCTTAAATAAAGAAAAGAAAATAAGTAAGCAAAAATAAATATTAACAAAAAAAAATCTCACGCGACGTGCATATTTGTCGAGGCTATTTCTGGAATGACGTCAGAGTTGTTTTTGGATGGGCCTTCAAGATGGATCCGACGATCTTTCGCTTGAGGTAAACATTGGATATAAACGCTGTTTATCACGTAGTCACTGAGTTTCAACGCGTGCGATTGATTCTAACTCTCGTTTTAAAGTAAATAGTACTTGAGAAAATGCATTTTATGCGATTGCAGTGCAATTAACATGTAAATGGATACTATCTTTGTTAGCAAAGATGAACTATAATTAACTGCTTATCCAATGTCAATTGCATTCGAAAAATTTAAAATATGTGGATAATTTGATACCTTTTCTAAAGTATCGTCCAAAGTTTTGGAATTAATTACAAGCGTATCAATTTACTAATGAAACGAATTCTATTAAGGATCAAATGAGTAAGCAAATCACATGATGTAAATAATTGCATACTTAAATTCTAATACGAGTTCTGAATGCTTATGTTTTTAGAGTTTCACATTTTGAATCGTTGACAAATATTACTTTTTTAATGTTTAAACCGCGAGTAAGTTTTTCGTGCGAGTGCATTGGATTTGTATTTCAACTTTATATGAAAAGTTGCTTCATATTAAAAAAAAAAAAGTGTTTCCTTTACAAATTAATTTTCGTATGCTCGGGATATGTAACCTCTTTTACGGCTTACATGCTAATTGTAATGTAGATTGCCTTGACCCGTTTATAGAGCACATAACTTGCACTAATGTAGAAACGTAGATGCGAAGCATATTTGATGTGTGCTAAAGTATAACGTACATATTAGCTGTTTCAGTGAGTGACAAGAAAGAGAGTCCATGTTAACAACAAGAATACGTCGACCTTGTTATAATGAGTGGCGATAAGAAATGGGCTTGCGAATATTGCACTTACGAAAACTGGCCCTCAGCCAACAAATGTACACTGTGCAGAGGTCCAAAACCAACTCAGCTGATCGCCGAAGAAGCCGCGAGACAA
Source organism: Stigmatogaster subterranea (assembly GCA_034696085.1). Classification (NCBI taxonomy): domain Eukaryota; kingdom Metazoa; phylum Arthropoda; class Chilopoda; order Geophilomorpha; family Himantariidae; genus Stigmatogaster; species Stigmatogaster subterranea. The sequence goes on from JAQIWS010000068.1 coordinate 44,003, forward strand.
GATCATGACATCTACAACTTAGCTCCACTTATTTCGTCCCCAACGGAAAACAACAGTGGCAATGGCCTACAGAATCTCATTAACCGTGACAGCAACACTAGTAATCCTTTCCAAAAATGGGCCTGTTCCGGCTGCACCTATTTAAATTGGCCACGAGCTACAAAATGTGCACAGTGTTTGGCTGTACGCAAAAAAATTTCTAATTCGACAACAAGCACTACTTCGAGTACGGTGCTGGAACGAGTAGACCTGCAACAACAACAACAACAACAACAACAACATCAACTACAATCACCGGTTAATGCGGAACGTTGTTCTCCGCAACAGATTCAAAAATCACTTAAATCCCCTCCAATTATGTTGAAAGACACGAAAGACTCGATAAATGACAAGAAGAGTAACAAGATCTGCACGGGGTACACGACTCAGAACAAATGGATCTGTAACGCGTGTACTTACGAAAATTGGCCCAAATCATTGAAATGTGTTTTATGTTTGACACCCAAAATTATCTCTCCCGATTGCTCCGAAAATGAAGATCGTTTCATTTTGCGGGACGAGAGAATTTTGGACTCACCGTCTAAAGAAGATAATCGAACGTTGGCGAGCGGAAGCACTAGTCAATGCAACGCGGGTAGCAATTGCTTGACGAACCAGCAGCAAACGAATAAACGAAGTTGCGTGTCACCTCGCGGTTTGAACAACAGCGAAAACGAGACGTTGATTCTACCATCGATTGCGGGCGCGTCGGCGAATAATTACGAGCAAGAGAAGAGACTCAAGCAACTTCGTAAGTGCATGCAAGAAGCAGATTGGCCGTGGCTCAGTGCGTGCTTAGGTGTGGTGGACGGCGACGTAGATCCCGTGGAAAATTACCTAAGTTCTGGAGGAGATCCCGCCAGACAGTTGACGCAGAATGAGGTCACTTTGCTCGGACGTCCCAGTGCCTTTGACACTGGGCACACGCTCGTCCATCTAGCTATTAGGTTTCAACGCGAAGACCTTTTAAGGCTCTTGTTGTCATCTGACATAGCTCACGGTGCAAGAAAATGGGCGCCATCGCACGTCAGTCCTGACCTGGCTGCCGACATTCGACGACACATAGCAGCTGCCCTTCTGCAAAGGAAAGGAGACTTCCCGTGCTGTTTTGTAACTGAGTTGGTAACATTTGCTTTACCTGCTGGTAATTACAATTTTCATCCGCTATTGTAAATAATGTCGAATAATTCTCTTTCTGTTTAATGTGAAATTTTTTTACGTGTGTAATTACGTTAGAAATTGAAGATTTGGAAACGTCCGTACAAGAACAGCTGTATGACGAATTGCTTGATCGAGATGTTCAAAAAGGTGTGTATTTATTTATTTATTTATTATAGCATTGATTACAGTTTTTTAATTGTGCGTGAATTTATTTTACTATGCAGAATTAGAAGTGGAATCGCCGATTATAAATTGGAGTTTGGAGTTGACGGAACGCTTAGGTAGTAGACTATATCCGTTGTGGAATAGAACGGCGGGAGATTGTCTCCTCGACTCCGTGTTGCAAGCCACGTGGGGTGTATTCGATAAAGAAAATACATTACGCAGGGCACTTAGCGATAGTCTTAGTGAAGGAACGTCAGCGTAAGTAAATGAATCGATAAATCTGATTGAAATATGCTGCTGGATTGTTTATTTGTCTTTTGAATAAATTGAATTAGGTTCTATCCGAGGTGGAAAGAAGCGGAAGCAGCTCAAGCGCATCTTCTTCATTTCACTTTAGACGAAGCACAGTGGCAACAGGATTGGGCCATTTTGCTTAGTTTGGCTAGCCAGCCCGGAGCGTCGTTAGAACAAATGCACATCTTCGCTCTTGCACATATTTTACGTAGACCAATAATTGTGTACGGCGTGAAATATGTGAAGAGCTTTCGCGGTGAAACCATAGGCTTCGCCAGATTCGAAGGTAAATTCTCCGGTTTTATTACGAAAACTTGCTCTAATTATTAATTAATATTTTAAAATTATTTTATTCAGGTGTGTATTTGCCTCTGTTATGGGAGCAGAATTTTTGTTGGAAAAGTCCAATTTCTCTTGGTTACACAAGAGGACACTTTTCTGCCTTGGTTCCTATGGAACCGGACTCGAGCGACAATCTGGGCGCTGGAGCCAACATCCACGCGAGCGACGATCTCCAAGTCACTTTTCTGCCTCTTATGACGAACGATTTTAAACTGCTCCCCGTTCATTTTCTTACGGATTTGGAGGTTAAAATTCAAAAACCACTATTAAATAATTTGTTGTTTGATTTTATCTCTACATTTTTCAGATCGGTCATGAAGAACATATATTACGGCAATGGATGGATTGTTGCGTGACAGAAGGCGGCATTTTGGTGGCTCAACAAAAAGTTCAAAAACGCCCGCTTTTGGTGGCGCAGTTGGTAGAAGAATGGTTGAATCATTATAGAAGAATGAACGAACTTCCCTCAGCCTCCAGCCACAGATCTCCATCCGCAATTAATCCTGGTTATTTGAGTGATGGTGATTCCGAAGACGATTAACTCCGATTAATTGTGCTTTCTTACAATGCAACTGCCTAGTAGAGATTACTATAATGAATATTCTAGTTATTGATAAATAATTTCCATTTTTTTTTTCTGTTTTCTTTTTGGAAAAATATCGACTGAAAACCAAATTATGGTGTTTTGGTTTTAAAAACACTGTTACCATTACTAAGTATTACTTTGGAGTTGAATAGTACTCGCCTCTATAAATCTCTCGAGCAAAACGCTGTTGCACTTTTGATGAGAAAGTTATGTACAATTTATTGTGGAGTCGAAGTACTTTCCTTGGAGAGAAATTGAAAATAATACTTTCTCTTCCCATCCCCGATTATGAACCTTAGGAAGCTGTAATTTTTATTTTCTTTTTTTGGGAAATCTCTCGACTGAAATTGAAATCTGCCAAATTTATTATTTGTTCTCTCGTTTAGATTTTGTACATTAATTGTGGGCACGTATATTTAGTAAAACGAACTGTAAAAAGAAATATATAGGATTGTTTTGAGTTTATATTTTAAAGAACTTTACTTAAAAGAAAAAAGTGACGTAGATGGCTTGTTTAAACGCGCGTGTTGTATCGTTTGACTGAAAAAATTTCAATACAGGCAAAGTAACGACTTCATGTAAATATCTTCACTCATCTTTCTATTGAAAAAAAAATTAAATCTAATTGTATTATATTACTTTCTCCTGAAATATCAATTTTAAAAAGTGTACAAACGTATGTAATTTGGTTTACATCACACATAGAACAAAAAAAATCACTGTTTTCAATATAGCACCGTTTTTCTTTTAATAAGTTCTTTTTCGTTTTTCATCTCCTATGCTGTTTGGTGTGTGATCATAAACTGAGTAATTTGTTTAGTAATTCTTCCAGATAAAAGTTCTACAGACTGAAACAAACAGAATTAGGCAGCAAAATAAAACCGTGTGACAAAACAAAACTGCAAACGCTTTAATCTTTTTTTTTTTTTAAATTATATCATCCGTATACAGGTTTCAAAAGGAATCACTACACGATTTTAAAACAATTTAAAAAGTTTTTTTGTGTATGACAAAATAATAACTTTTAGCGTGACTTAGTTTGCACAAAACATGAAAAAAATATCCTAACGATTCTTCAACTTAATTTATTTTAACTAAGAATTAATTTAGCTGGTTGTATTAACACAGTCTAAACAAATAGAAACTTTGGCATTACTAGAATAAGAATTAAGAACAAATTATTTATAATACAAAAACGACATCTTTTCAATTTTGCAAAATTGTTTTGCAAATTTTTAAAAATGTTATCAGTGAATGCGTAAAAATGCATTACATTGGTAACGAACCCTAAATCACAGTAATTCTATGGTTCAGTAAAATGGACATTAATCACACAACATTTATACATTAAAGCAAGGCACAATCGCAGTTTTTTTTTTTTTGCTTTCTTTTTTGAATGAGAGAAAGTTATTAACATTTAAACTGGTCCCTCAATAATTGTTATCCAAATTAATTCACGCCACTGTAATTAAATAACTTTGGAGATGTTTGAGCTAAATGTTTTTAAATCCAAGCCTGAGGGAACGCAGAAAGGAAGGAACAATAATTTTTCTCTCATATTGCACTCCAAAATTGTTATATTGACTAATATGAACACTATTTCTTTCTGTTCACTGCGTAATAAATCCGATATTCATCTGTACTACCTGATATCGGTAATATTTGCATGCCACATGCATAGTTGGCGATCTCTAATATCGCCCCACCCACCGTTTCCTTTGGGTATTTTTCCACTCCGTTTATTCGAGTGCGTCACCAAAAGACGCTTTGGGTATAAATAATTCGAAGCAGATGCAGTGAGTCGTATTACTTTATTAAGTTCAGCGTTGCTCGAACAATCTTTCTTCTTATGGTGAACTCCACTGCAAACAAATCATTTAAAAATAAGGAATATATAAAAATAAAATATTATAAATATTACCATTCTCCTATATGAAATACCCGCGGTGCTTTCATTAGCATAACGGTCAACTTTTGTTGTAAACATGCGGCACTGATGTACTGGAGCGACCAATCCCAATTATAATCATCAAAGAAACAAAATTTCTACAAAACATAAACAGCAATAAATAATTAATACATAATATCTAAAGAGAAACTTAAATCAATATCTTTACCAACCAGGTTGATAAGTTCTTACTTCAGCACATAGCTTTATGTTCCTCCATGTTGATCTATTGAAAGCCATTCCCATATTATGTTTACTCGAAATCCATTGCCAGATTTCAGCCTAAGTTAACAAAAGACTTTGTTTTTCAGTTTGCAGTTTTCATTTTTAACGTTTTAAAATTACCCGGCCTCCGTCTGCCATAAAATTAATTAGTTTCACATATGTGCCAAGAGAGAGTATATTACAATGTTTGCATTCAGTTCGTCTTGTTTTAGCCATTAAAGCGAGTGAGTGTAAAAAATCTTCGACTACGTAATGATCTTCTTCCAAAAATACGACGAGTCCAGTATGATTGCGAGTAATACGTAGACCATCAAAAACGTGATTAATCTGCAAAATTGCGAATCATAATTTATTTTGAAAGTTCTTAAAAGAAAAAAAATGGAAATAGTAATATCTACCTTCCACCACCAATGGTGTTTGGTTTGAGTAAATTTGGCTTCCCTGTAATGACCGTATAAATCCGGAAAATTGGCATTGTTACATTTCACCCTGACGGCTCTGAAATATCACAACAGGATGCATCATGATAAGCAAAAGGGAAAAAAATAACATACGGTATATCAAAATTCACAATAATACATTTCCACATTTCCGTTACAAATTCACATTTACCAGAAACATGTTGCCAACATCACGAGATATTTTAAACCTATGTAAATTTATTTTAAAAAGTATAATGTATTGTTTTTTAATACAAACCTTTCTTTTTTCAAGTCTCTAGGGCAGTCATTTGGATCTTGACCAGGAAAAGATGAAGGGTGAAGTTGGATGGAGAAAGGATAAAATATTTGCATCACCTGAAAACAATAAATTTAATAAATAGGTTGCCTGGTAAATGGCTGGTATTTGTTTCCGTTCAGAACGACCTTGATTCACACTCGGAACAAACAAACAAACAAACAAACAAACAAAAAAGGAAAAAGGAAAAAAAACACGAAATTCTATCTCACTCCGTTGAACACACTTACCTTACAAAAATCTATTGACTGTATTATAGCATTGATTTCATTATCAAACACGTCGTGGCTGAAGATAAGCAATACTTTATCTATGTCTCGAGCATTTTGCAACGATGATATCAAATTTTTTAAATAGTTCACGCGAGTGTGCACTTGTACTACTATCACCACGTCGTTTTCATCTAACGCACCAAATTGCACTTGATTCCAAATTTTTTCTTCAGCATTGGCTATATCAATGGCAACTTTAATTTCGCCCAAGTTAATTCCCTCTCGCGAAGATAAAGTTAAATTAGAGTTACTGGAAATGTTTCGCAAATGAAGTTCTGAAAATACCATTCGATTTACATAGGAGACGAGTGGTTGTGCTGACGGCAGCAAAGCATCCATCAGAGTTCCGCTCATTTTTTGACCGTTGCCGTGTTCATTCTGACCCACGCGTATCCGGATAACGTGTAGTTGAAGCCAGAGGAGCGTCAAAAAGAGAAGAACAACCAATGTTTTGATGAAACGCGTTGTCCTGCGGCGGGCCATGGATCATACTGATATACAATCCCGAATCGACGTGGCAAATCCAGCCTTTTGAGGAAGAAGGAGGATAAACAGCAAACACATGACACAACTGGCGGAAAGCTATAAAATACAATTTTCATTAAAAAACACACGTCATTTAGCGATTTGTAAAAACCAAGGATTTACCGATTTTCTATTTTAAAATCCAATTTTTCTCACGCAACTGCCATCAAACGCTCCAATCTTTTTACCGTTGTAACCACTTGGAGATAAACAAAATATAACCAATAAGATAAGCATTAGGTGCGCGTTACGATAACAAATGTAAACTTTAGTTGCCACTGGTTTCCAACGAAATAAGAAGAAAAAAATTAATAAATCGATTTGACTTCGCAAAACGTATTATTTTGCTGTCGCAATTTTGCCTAAATATATTTCACCCAAGATGATTAATATATTAACATTCTAAATGCTGTTTGAACAAGTTTCAGTGTTGACTAATTTACGCCAATATCCTGTCGATGATGTTTAATGATATATTTTAATGTTTGTAATAATTTAGGCATTTTGTCTCTGTTACTTGACCTCTTCAACGAAGAGTGCGGCTTATTCAAAGGTCAAAGTACTCGCAAATGTGTGATTATCACTCGACGGCAACCCTTTTGCCTTTTTCTTTAGTGTAAAAAAAATTGTTTTCTAGTATGTAAAGGTTTAGATTGGATTAAGTGTACGCGAACTCCACGACGGACACGAAGAATGATTTAACAAGTAAAGAGTATGTGGGTTTTTGATAATCTACCACCGAATGAATGAGTGTAGCACGCAGAGTCTCATTGAAAATAAAAGCTTATTTCCTCAAAAATATTTCGTTGTATAGAAAGTAACAGTTATAAATATTGCTAAGTACAGAATTAATAAATAGATACGTACTGATTGTTGAGTACGAGACTGGCAAGAGATAAAATCGCTGGGATTTTCCGAAGGATTGGTTTTTACATCGCCTACTCGTGAATTACCCCTTATAAACTCTACTAATAATTTCTCGGAAGATGGCAGCAATGCGTTAAACATGGTCATCGGAATGAACAAGGTTTTGTCGAAACAAATTGTAAATTTATTTTATATATTAAAAGAGTATTACCTTATGCTGAATTGCTCATGAATCAGTTATGAAATTGTATATTTATTATTATATTGATTTAAAATTGATTGATTTACTATTAACTACAACTTTGAATTTTCGTAGCGTAAGAACATTCCGTCGTGAAACTGTACACGTTGATGTTTCCGTGAGCAAGCGCAATAAGTTTCTACGGAAATGTTTTCGTAGAATTTGGGATGGCTTTGGTGCTTACGTAAAATTTACGACCAACAAGTTGGTAAATTTATCCCGCAAGTAATTCGGATTTTGTTTAACATATAAAATTACTTATTAATATAATTTTAACTACTTAGATAAACTATTGGTAAACTTTTAATCCAGAAGATTCGAAAATAAGTGTAACCAGTCCTTGCTCTAACCAGGAGTAGCTGATCATGGTTCAAGATCACTTGAAGTTGTTTGCTTGGCAAGGAATTTTGCGGCAAAACACTGGAACCGAACCTTATGACTAATGGAACAACCTGTATTATTCTGGCGCGGCAGCTGTAATAATTTGTTACGATGTTACGGACAAATCCAGCTGTGAAAAGGTTTTGTTTTGGGCGCAAGAAGTTAGAAAAATCGAAAAAGTACAATATCAATTCCGTTAAAAATTTTAACATATTTTCATCTGAAAATACTTGTTTTTTTCAGTTTTTAAAAGAGTGCACAATTTATTTATGTGTAATGAAAAAAGATTTAGTTCAACAACAAAAACAAGTGCGGGTAACTGATTACGCTGCGGTACTGGCGAAGTTATTGTTTACATTTGAGACATTCAAGTTACGACAATTTGCCGAGGTTTTTGAAACGAGTAGCAAAACGGGAGAGAGTGTAAAGGAATTATTCTACAAAATTGCATTTGATTATACCTTCCAGCAAGCAATCTAATATTTCAGCATTCTTTTAACGACTGCTAAGATTTATTTAAATTGCAGCACAGCGCAATACAATTAATTTATCGTTGAAAGAACTCGGGCGGAATTGTACGTTGGTTTGATTACGAACCTACGAAATCAAGACATACCGTGGACCTAGAGAGGCCGAGGCTCAACCAGATGGTTTTAAAATATCAAAGCGGAGGAAAAATAAAACATGAGACATTTGTAAGCATACAATTACTGTACATATTTCCGCATTTCCTTTACAAATTTATTAATTCAGAAAGCAGCTGACGAAATTACTTTGTGTTACAAGCTTTACAAATTTGTATATGTACATTTTTTTACAAACTGTTTTGTTTTTATATCTCCAGAACAATCATTGGATCTTGACCCTGAAAAGAATAAAGGGTAAGTTGGGTAGAGAAAGGATGAAATGTACGGTATTTGCATTTAATAAATATGCTGAATGAAAAATGGCTTACCTAATTTTATTCAAATAAATCACGAAATTTTATATTATTCGATTGAACATGTCTTATAAAAATCTACTGATTTCCTCATCGAACACGTGGCTGAAAATACGCAGTTCTCTACCTATTTGACAGGCATTAGGCAATATTATTTTTTAAATAGCTCGCACTTGTTCTATACTATCAGGGACTCCCTAAAATGCCAGAAGATGGCAGCAGGCACTAAACATGACCATCGCGTTAAACAAGGTATCTGATCTGAGGATACAACGTGGCTTTTTTTTTAAATAAAAACAAAGTTTACCGCGAAGTGAATTACTCTAAGATTAATTTCTGTTCTATATTAATTAATATGTTGCTTGGTAACAATATTTCATTAATTTATAGCAAATTAAAAATTCTAGCAGTTTTGGAACATTCTATTTTGAAACTGTACACGTTGCTGTTTCAATGCGCAAGCGCATTACTAACGTGAATTGTAGTGCTTTTAGAGAATTTGGGGATGGCGTGAATGCTTAACTAAGTTTTATTACTGAACTGTTGACAAGTTTCTTCCGTAAGTAATGTAGATTACGCTTAACACAAAAATTGCTCACTGACATAGACCACTGGTATACGTTCTTAAAGTTTTAAATGAGAAGACGCGAAAATAATTAAAATCAGTCCTTACTTTAACATTGATCAGCTGATCATGAGTCGAGTTGACTTAAAAGTTGTTTTGCTCGGCAAGGAGTATGGCGGCAAAACAAGTTTAGTGGAAAGATATTTACACGATAGGTTTCAAGGTGAAATTCCGTATCAAAACGTAAGTTAAACATTAATTGTATTGATGTATTGGAAATCTCTAATCTGAGAATAATTTTTAAATTACCAGACGATAGGTGCGGCGTACGGAGCTAGGAAACTAACGACGAATGGTCGAAAAATTACAATGGGAATCTGGGTATATCAAAGGAATCGAGTGATGTAAATTTCTTACTAAGTATATAAATTTTTGTTTTAGGATACGGCTGGAAGCGAGCGTTACGAAGCGTTGAGCAAGATTTATTACCGAGCTGCAGCAGGTGCAATAATTTGTTATGATCTTACGGACGAATCAAGTTTTGAAAGAGTTCAGTTTTGGGTGAAAGAACTTAGAAAAAACGAAGAGGTACACGGCGAATTTGTTCATAATTTAAAAATATTTTGGTCTAAAAATATTACAATTTTTTTGCAAGGAATGCAAAATTTATTTGTGTGGTACGAAAAAGGATTTAGTTCAACAAAATAAACAATTGCGAAAAGTAGATTACCATCGAGTAACTGATTATGCTGCAGGTATTAGTAAAATTCTCATTTGCATTTGAGATGTTCATTTTACGAAAACTTTTTCTTAGAGATAAACGCCGAAGTTTTTGAAACAAGTAGCAAAACGGGAGAATGCGTCAGTGAATTATTCGAGAAAGTAGCGTTTGATTATACGCTACGACCAAACAAAACGTGTAAGATTTTTGAAATTCCTCTACAGTTACAAACACTAATTTTTCTTATTTTAATTGCAGCGGTTGATAACAATTTATCATTAGAAGAGAACGCCGAAGGGAACGGCTGCTGGTTTGGATCACGATATTGTTAAAGAGATATTTGCAATTTATTATAAATGCAATTTTTGTATTACTAAATTATCCACCTGAACTTGATAATCATGTATAGTGAAATAAACAAAGTTGTAAATAAAAATTTTAAATTTTAAAAGAAGTTATTATTACTCGTACACAAAAATAATGAAATGAAAATAAAAAAAACATTTTTTTAAATTTAAATTTCTGTTTTTTAAATTTTTTTTGTGCTTAGTCTTGCGCAATCCTCGTTTTGACAATTTCTTAATTTTCTCGTCAGATGTCCCGCTACGCGTTAAATTTAAATGCCGTAACAGCCAATCAACGGTCGAACGGAGTCTGCCATTGCCGCCAACGACAAAAAGCACCGCAGACTTTAAACGCAAAGTTTCACTGGTCAAATACTGTAACGAAAACATTCTCAACTGAATTTAATTTCTCGCCTTCTGCCGCCGACATGTCTGAAGGGTAAGTTATGATAAAGCCAAGGTTTACTCTGTTCTAGTCATCATAAACTCGAAACCAATAAAATTAAAATTACGTTGTCCTAAAATTTTGAAATTTGAATTTTGAATAGAGGAGGGTGGGAACGTAATGTGATGGAACACCTTCAAGTTGCAAAACAAAATTTGGAGGCAATATGGGACGCCATTGGAATTTGCGATGAGCAGAGAGAAGATCGAGTTAGGGTTGTATCTAAACATTTGATGTCCTTACTGGACGAAATGGTGGGAGAAGAAAGGCGCCTTCAAACTGAATTAATGAAAAACACTGAAGAATTATCGAATGAACTTGTTAAAATATGCAAGGAATTGAGTCTCGAAATTTGCTATGTAAAATACTTGTTGCTTTAAAAATTTTTGGTGTTCTAAATTAATTTTTTTACAGCCGCCCGAAGGATTAACGCTTATGCAGTTGGAGCGCGAATTGCGAACTAAAGTGGAGAATCTGGCGTTGGAAAAACAATCTCGGTTGAAGAAATTAAAGAAGCTTCGAGAACAAAATTTAATTTTATGTAGTTCTCTGGGAGCTGAACCATTTTTTATTCCCGATTCCATGGTACCTTCGAAAGATTTATTGGTTCAAATTGAAGGACACACGAAAACTTTACTTGCAGAAAAAGTTAGAATGTTTCCAATTGTGATTTGGTTTTTTGTTAACGTTTCAATTTTGATTTTAAAGGAAAGTAGACTGAAGACATTTTATTTGACTAAAAACGCAATTATTGATCTCTATCGAGAATTGGAAAGGAAACCAACTGCGTATGAGCGATCGTTGTACGAAGATGAAGAGCAGGTTTTATTACTGGAAACGTTAACCGCGTTAGAAAATTTGAAGCAGGAGGTTAGAAGAATATTCATAACGATTTATAATTCTTTATACTGATTTTATTTTATTTTTTTTAAATTTTAGTTGGCTGATTGTGTAAAAAGTAACAAAAGTGAGGTGCTCGTTTTGCGCGAAAATCTCACCAAATTATGGGACAGACTTCAGATCGATCAAGCTGAACGGGATAAATTTCTTGCCTTATATCCAGGACACTCACCGACGACTATGAAAGCTGTAAGTATAACTTTAATGCAAAATAACTGGAATGACTTGGGTTGAACATCGCGACTATTTTAGTTGAAAGAAGAAATAGAAAAACTGAAAATTCTTCAAAAACAAAATGTGAAAAAATTTGTGACTACGATGCGGCAGCAATTAGAAGAATTGTGGGATAAATGTTTCATTAGCCGTGATCAACGAGATTTATTTTCCGAGTTTCACGATGGTATTTAATTAATTTGGTATTCCAAATATAAATAGATTAATTCAATTTTCCCCCAGCAGAGTCGTACAGTGAAGAGCTTTTAGAGTTGCATATTTTGGAAGTGGAAAAAATGGAGAATTATTTCGAAGTCAATAAGGATTTAATTCAGAAGATTTCACGCAGAAACCAGTTATGGAGCCGAATGCTGGAATTTGAAGTAAATACTTTTTATGATGGTGATTGTAACCAATTGATAATTTTATTTTTCTATTTGTAGAAAAGAGCTTCCGATCCAAATCGGTTTACTAACAGAGGTGGCAATTTACTCCAGGAAGAAAAGGAGAGGAAGAAATTAATGAAGGAATTGCCTAAAGTAATATTCATTTAGCGATCTACATTTGAAAGAAGAATTGGAATTGGAGTTATTTTTTGTGTGTAATTTTTAGCTCGAAAATGAATTGGAGAAATTAGCTTTGCAGTGGGAAGAGAAACACGCTAAAGTATTCAGAGTAAACGGACAACGATTGGTGGAATATGTCAATGATCAATGGGAAAATTACCGAGCAGAGAAAGAAAATGAAAAAATAGAAAGAGTAAGTGCTAAATATTTTCTACTTATTGCAGTTACGTTGTACATGTTTTAATTATTGTTTACTTATACATTAGCAAAGAGCTAAAACGAAGCAAATCGAGGATGAATTATACAAAGGCAGCAAACTGGTAACTCCAAGTGGTAAACGTAAGCTGGACACACCGAAATCGTCCGCTAGGAAACGAGTAAACGTGCAAAAATAAACTTTTTTTTTTTACTTAAATGACATTTATGTAATTGAACTAAATCTTAGATTCAAGAAAGCCGCACTCCAAAAACTCACTCGAGTTTGTCAGTTTATAATTCACCTTTCCGTCGTCTACCCCGCTCTATTAAAATGGTAAAGGAACAAAAGTACAACCGCAAACTGATCTTAACCGTAACGATAACCTTAATTAACTAACTTCACTTTCAGTCTGCATTAAACAGATCGAAGAAATCTAGAGGAACTCCAGGTGGTGGCGCAGTGATGAGAAGAAATTTACTGAGAGAAAGAAATGTCGACATATTTAATCAAACAAACGCCGATATCGTTAATCAAACCGCTATTGCGGGTAACACCGCTGCAAACAATACTGCCATATCTCTTGCTTCGACTATAAGTTCGTACGGAGATTTTTCTGTAAGTAAATTAACGATATGATAATATTTTAAAAAAACGAGAATTACGTAAACAAACTAACAAAGTTGTTCGTTGCGATGCCTAGCACTAATAATTTAAATACCGTAAATTAATTCGCAATGCACGATTTGCTTATTGGAGATGCCTTAAAATCCTCCCCCAAAATCCGAATTTTTTTTTAAGCTTAAATTGCTGTAAGATTGCCTTGAGTACAGCAGTTAATTTTTAAACTAAATTCGAATTGTAAGCAGAATATATATCTGCTTCTTTTCAGAACAATATTCGAAACTACGGCATCTTCAATAGTACGGGTGTCCAAATCACACCAAGTTCATCGCCACAGCGACAAGCAGATACCCGAGTGCCGCCTGTGGTTCAGTTTAAAGATTAATTCTTTTTACTCATCTCGTGGCCCGCACTTTACGTTTTTCAGAGTGAAATAAATACGAAAGCGAAAAGAGACCCATGTAGAAGTTCTGCCGTTACTCCCGGAAGCAGCCCAAGAAAGTTGAGCGTTTTTAAACCACGCGGAAGGTTGCCGTTTTTTACTTAATAAACAGTCATAATTTTTTAAGCATCAGACATAATTTGTGTTAGCATATTAAGCAGTCGAACATTAAAACAAATTTATACGTGCGGTGGGGGTTTTATTTTTGCTATTGATATTTTTATTTTGCACTGTACAGTACATAGTTTGCAATGTAAAAATATGCAATTAAATTTTGGATTATTTTGACATTTACCATTTTATTGTGATTTATTCTACCATATGATTTTACTAACCGGAGAAAGAAAGAAAAATTTTTGAGTTGCGCAACATCTGACGAAGAATTCTGCAAATTCTGCTACACCACCTTTTCCATGTACCCGTAAAAGAAAATGGCGCACAGGCGTGAAGGTTACAAAATTTAAAACTACTCGTACATTAGTTTACGCCATATTTTGGAATGTCTGAGGAAGCAACTAGTTGCCGAACGTGCGGTAGTGTCAATTTTAGTTTGAATGACGGAATATATTTTTGTGCCGACTGTCACTCTCAATGCGAGGTAATGCTAAAGTGGCTTTTAACAATATTTTAAATACTGTACTGTACTGCTCAGACATTCAGAGCTGAGGAAATTGAAAATAGGTGACTACTGTACATGCGTTTAATAACAACTATTTATTAGGAAATTCACACCGTGTCACAAGATAATTTTAGAAGTTCTGGAGTACAAGCAATTAGAGTAGCAACGGTACAACATGTGCAGACGAACAGAATTGAACTTGGTATTGTATAACGATTTAATTAACGTGAGAGTTTAATTAATGACGGTGTTTGTATATTAGATTATGAAACTCAATGGACCACAAATGAAGCATATAATATTATATTGAAAAAATTAGTCGATAAGTTGATTGAATTGGGTGCTGATCCATTGCTGAAAGAGACCGTGTTACGGCTGTGGATTCTATTTCTACGAAAAACCCAGTTTGCTTTTTGTAAAACAGGCGAATGGGTACCTAAGGTTCCACCTTTACCTCGAGAACGGTTTGTAACACTATAACTATAATGCCATAAAAATTTCAATTTTAGTAATAAGTAATTTTTTCAATACAGTGACCAGCAAATTATGCTGGAAGGTAGAAAAATGATTCTGGCTAGGCAATATAGGAAGAATTATTTGAAAGCTGTTAGGAATAAAACTCGCAAGTCCACTCGCTCAAAAAAGCTAAAACTTCGAAACTCCATCGTAATATCTCTTAAATTAACTTAAGTAAAGATCGATCACGTATTCAATAACAAAAGTGCCAAAAATTGATTTCAGGCGATTAGGAAAAAACGTGTAGTAGCATCGCTTAATCCCCAAACATCAATAGAAACATTGGACGAGAGTAGCCAACCATTAACGGAAGACAAACCCACTGTTTCTACTGCAAAGACTAAACCCACGGTTTCTGCTGCAAAGACCAAACCTATGGTTTATCGAACTGTTGCGGCTAGAAAATCAAGAGCCGTTATAGACAGGCGTAGACTGGTTCGCGTGACTAAACAAAATTCTGTTTGTGTGTCGTCTGAGGTGAGGTTTTAGTTTTAAAACTGTAAATGACATTGCTTTAATTAACTTTTGTATTCTAGAAATATATTGGTCGTATGACAATGGAGCGAGTGTTGGATTTTCTTTATCTGGGTTTGTTGCTGGTGCACGAACGAGTCTTACTTTGTGATCTACTCGGGTATTTATTATTTCAATTATATATACGCTCTATCTATTTTGAAATCACTACACTGGTTTACTTTTCAGTTGGATTGAATGCAGCAAATTGCCGGTTCGGGAATGCGTTCAACTTCTACCTGAACGAATGAAATTTCAAACTTCTGATAATATGATGTTTAGATCGGTATTACCATGTTTTTTTTCGCAGTAATATTTTCGTTGTGTATTTGAAATCTACAATTTTTGATTTTAGATGTCTCGATCTCACAATGCTATTCGCCATAATACGGCCAGATTAGCAAAATTCCTGGGAATTCATTCTCTTCCAAGAAAATCATTAAGCGAAATTGTAGCACGATTTGTCCTGGCTTTTAATTTACCAGGTATTTCACATTCGACCAAACGCTTGTTTCCAGTTGAAATTTATACATTTAATTTTTTTTCCTGTCCTTAAGGTGAAATAAATCAATTAGTTAAAGATTTGATAAAACTGGACCCGCCACAATTGCCTCATCCCGATATTAAGAAGAAAAACGTACATCCAATTCCAAATTACGAAGGACGAGCAATAGCGTACATCGTTATTGTTTTAAAATTATTATTTGGTTTGGACGGAAAAACGGAGAAGTACGATCATACTGCTGTTAGTTTTGTTTTTAGTTTGTAACTATTTTTCCTTTAGGAAGCAGAGCAAATTTACTCGAAAAATAACGAAGATTTTAAAAGGTAATACTAGGGTACCGTATGCTATTTGTAAATCTTTTGTAAATGTTTCTGCAATATGTTCGCAGATGAAAAACTTTTCGACTGGTGTGACTGGGTGTCCTACACCAAAGAAAGATTAGAACTACACCAACGAACTTCACTTTTAAAAAATTTAGAGTAAGTTTTATTATCAGTTGCGCCTTATGAGACATTAATCTCCATTATTTTTTTCGTAAATCAGTAATTTAGAAAATTTTAAGGACGTGGACCAAATTGTGAATTATTATATTACTACTGGTGATAAACAGCGAGGGAAACCAACCGAATTTAGCAAATACAGATGTAACATATTTTATTGCTACTATTACTTGATTACTGGTTTTTTGCCAACTCACTGTTTTTATATTTTTTAAATTTAGTTGTCTATATCCAAGATCATAAACGGGACCAAATGCGGAATCCTGTTAAGACGTTAATTCCGCAGTTTGAAAACATTTACACCGCTAACAACGAATTTACGACTGACTTTTCTCCAACTTCAGCGGAGGAGAGCTACCATCATTTCACATTACGCCACATTTCAAATCCGCATCAAATCAAACAAGAACTGCATAGTTTGCACATTTCAGTGGAAGTCAGAAATTCGTCAGCTTGGACGAAACCAGACGTGCCGAGTTCTACAGAGAAACCATTTGCAGTTTATCAGCCATCTTTTGAATACTCCATCACTCGTGGATGGCGCAATGATTACAGTCTATATACATATCTCGTAGCAACTAAACTAGCGCCTTCGCTCGTTTGGTTGCTCGATGCATTCGGTGCAATCAGTCGCGTTCCCGCTAAAACAATTTTTGCGGAAATGCTGCTAATAGAGCGTCATATAATTCATGATGATTCACAAACCATTTCAAAAAAAGGAGCTCTTATAAATTATTTGAACAAACAAGCTGTTTGGTAAACTGACGAAGTCATTTATTAAAATAAACTACCGTTAACAGGATAAATTGCATTAAATATTCCCTAGTTACTGTTATTTAGTGTCGAGGCTTGCTGCTAATTCTCCTGCCACTTTTAACTCCTAAATTTGATGGAACAAAAATTTTAGTCCAATGGGTATAGATTTAAAAAAAATCTGAACGAACTTTGATGATATCCAAGCCACCGATTAATTCTCCTTTGACGTAAACTTGAGGAAAAGTAGGCCAATTTGAGTACGATTTCAGTCCTTGTCTGACTTCTTCGTCCTGCAAGATGTCGAAGGAACAGTACTTCACTCTGAAAACAACAAATTGCAGTATAATTAAATGTCCAAATATTACTTACGGCGCAACATTTTTTTAATACCCAGTTTCGTTAAGAATTTCAATTAGTGTTTTGCTAAAGCCACAACGAGGTGCTTCAGGATTGCCTTTGATGAAAATCATAACGGGCGCTTTGTTGATTAATGCTTTTAACCTAATTCACAGCACATTTCAGTAAACGGATCAATTACTTAAACGTATAAACGTCGTTACTTTTCATCCAATTTTTCTTTCTTTGGTAATACCGCAGCCAATTCTCCGTTTTCATTCATTTCTTTTACAATGTCTAATCCTCCAATCAATTCGCCTTTAACGTACAATTGTGGGTACGATGGCCAATTGGAAAATACTTTCAAGCCTAGGAATAAAAGGTAAGCATTAATTGGAAATGTAATAGCTATATTTTGAGGCATTCAATTGTCAACTTTTAACCTTGTCGTATTTCCTCATCACTAAGAATATCGAATGTACTGAAATCCGTGTTGTGGCTCTTGAGTATTTCTACTATTTTTTTACTAAATCCTAAGCAAGCGTTATATTTTTTGAAAAAAGAAAAAAAAAATTTGGTTTGTAATAGTACTAACCACATTGCGGTTCGTCCGCATTTCCTTTCATAAATAATACACATGGAGTTTGATTAATCAGCCGTTTCAATTTTGAATCCAAATCCTGCTTTGGATCCACACAGAGAGCAGGAACGACCACTCCTGGTTGACAATACTCTTGTAATTTTTTGCTCAATTCTGGAACATTCGCGCCATTTACTCGTGCTACTTCCTTTTGATTCTAAAGTGGCGAAAAAATGTTAAAATTACAAAGATTGTACCGTTCAGTAGTTACAGATTACCAGAGGCTAACTTTAAATAAAATGCATGTTGGCACCGCTTTAATACCATACTTCTGAGATAATTCAGGTAAATTTTCCGCTTCCACCTGTAAATAATAAACAGTATCAGACAAATGTTTCAACTAGTGACGCTTGTAAGATTATTACTTCTATAAATTCAACCGAACTACAAGAGTCTTGTACGGCGAGTGATTGCATAACATCGGTTACTTGCTTACATTGAGGTGCCCAAGGCGTCCAAAAATGAACCACCAACAAATTACCTTTGCTGCAATAAAAGAATGACGGTTACTGTGTTAATGTGAATGTTTTGACTGGTATCAGACATAAATGTATCATTGTTTTGGCGCTTATATAGCAGTAATAGCAGGTAATAGTGTGTACTAATCCGTTTATTTTTTTTAAGTAAATCGAAATTTGTTTACCTAGAGTTTTCACTCAAAATTGACGCAAAACTATGCGCATCTTTTACTCTGACGACGGCCATCTTTCAATGACCTTTTACCCAGAAGAGCGGAAACGTGAATGCGTGAGATCTATGAGTGAAGCTGTTCTTCAATAGACGTCATCGTTTATATTTCGCAACGTGCTTTTTTATTTACGCAATTCAAAAGTTACAAAAGAGATTCAAAGAAGTGAATCTGCAGAATTTATACTTTTTTTTTGGCAGGAAGCAAAATAAAAATATTAATTTACAGGTATTTGATTTAGTACTATTAATATAATATAGCCAAATTACGATGAATTGTTCTTTTTTAAGGAACAGATTCTATGGTTTGTTAATTTTAAATTTTTGAATTTAATTTCTGCCTGACAGTAATTATTAAAATGAACGCAAGATGTCGCTAACGTCTTATCGTTACTTTGCTGGTTGAATAGACTACTTAGGTCCTTTTTTCCGCTGTCTGAATGTACGGCTGGTCGTCTTTACGTTTCTCGCCAGCAGAAAAGCTATTTACGTGACACGTCCTTCTATTTAAGGTATCGCTTATTACAAGAAAAAAGATTTAATGAAATGGGTTAGAAACTGGTATGGTACAATGTCGTTGAAACTACTAGTTTTATGTCGTTAGTAACTTAAGTACCGTAATAATTTCGCACCCATTTCCTAGATCTTAGCCAAGGACAAAAGTCTGATACCGATATTAGATATATTGAGTTGTAAATTAGTAATAATTCAATGTTAACAGTTTAGTTTATAGTAACTCATATATCTTACTCGATGACAAATCTACACGAGCAACATTTTAAAACTTTATTTTTTTTTAAATTTCAGTATTTGATGAATTTATTTTTTGACGTCAATTCCGTGTGTCATGGTAAAATTTTACGAAAACAGCTATTTATATAAATTTCCTTGGGACCAAGTAGCGAAAGGATTTTGGCTTCGCTATCCCAATCCCTACAGGTAATTATATTAATAATGGATCCTGTTATTATTATCACGCGTATTGACGTCATCATTTACAATTAATCTTCTTCTGAAATATCTAATAATCATAATTCAATTGCAGTAAGCACGTCCTGACTGAAGATGTAGTATCTCGGGAAATTCGTGGCGACAAACTTTTTTCGTTGCGCCTTCTGACCAAAACTTATCGAGTTCCGAAATGGGGAGAAATGTTTGTATCCAGCAAACACGTCAGTATTATAGAAGAATCGATAATCGACCCTATCAACAAAACTATTACAACTCGAACGAAAAATTTAGGTTACACAAAAGTTATGGTAATTTCACATTTTTTAAGCAAACCTTGAAAATCATACATCAATATTTTAACTGCAGTGCTGTTTTTATTTTATTTCAAAAAGGGCGTTGAGGAAATGTGCGTTTACAAACAGAGCAGTGAAAACCCCACGTGGACAGTAGTGGAAAAGCAGGCGTGGATTTCGTCTGGAATGTTTGGTTTCGCGAGAGCAATTGAGTGGGCTGCCTTAGAACGATTCCGAAAGAATTCGCAACGAGCGATGACTGGCTTCCAGTTGGTACTGGAACATTTGTATTCTCCCGATCACGGAACTCACGAGCACCAACGGTTATCAAACCTCGGATTACTGGGTACAAGTAAGCTTAAAGAAACGGCCATGAAAGCAACTGAGTTAGCCAAATCGAGGGCGAAACCGTTGGTTGCAGCGTGCGCTCCTAGTAAACAACAAGATACGGTTTAAGCTAATGAGAGATGGTATTTTAATTTAGGGTAAATTCTATTTTTGCTTTTGTTTTGTTTCCCGCACCCTCATGTAACGAATAGTTGCGAGTAATAATCGTGTTAATTCGTAAGAATTAAGTGATAAAAAGATATTTAATTTTACTTTTAGTTTCATCCATTCATTCCAGAATTATTGGCGTTTTGTTTTCAACAACCTGTTGCTTGTCTTTAGTTTTTTAAAAATTGAAATTGATAAAAAAAAGTACGTACTTATTCGATCACAGCATTTATTTATAAACAAAACAAAAATAACTAACACTATCCCAATAATGAGCGTAAATTATAATTTAGAAAGTTTGGACGGTATTGAAAATAAACTTTAATTTGAAATGAAAACGTGGTAATTAAATATAGTAATGACTAATGAGTATCACAGTATACAAAGTTTACATAATTAACAAACACGTGATATTTTATCTTTAATAGTTGAAGCAAAAGAATTCCAGTCTTTCCTCAGTTTGTTTAACCCACTTTCCTTCGGGTTAACACCAACAGTTCTCTGTTCAACAACAGACTCCACACTGGTAGTTCTGTTCGCGATGTATACGATAGAAGCAGTATAGTTAGATTGATCGAGTGTTCCTTCTAAAGGCAACGAAATTGTCTGCGAAGATGAACTATTTGTGCAAAAAAACTTCTTCGACCGTAACGAACACTCTTTCCACATTTCGGTCAAACATCGACGAATTTGCGTATTTAGGAAGCCGTATAGCAACGGATTGACGCACGTGTTGCCCAAAGCTATGAAAAGTGTCCAAATGAAATGGCAAGAATGTACTATAAATCCAGAATTCTTTGAGCTGTCGAAGTGGATTAGCGCCATCATTATGATGATTGGAGCCCACATTATTATGGTGATGCAAACGTCCAGAAGAAGTATTTTCATTGTACGACAATGTTTTCGATGACGTACTTGGTCGAACGCAGCGAGGTTTTCTACGTCACTGTTTCCGATCAAGGCACTGAGACGGGTTCTCGTAGATATCTGTTGCCAACGTCGTTCGTTCTTAATTAACTTACGAAAAATTGAATAGTAATTGAAGACGAGCCAAATAATTGGTAGAAGACAAGTCAAGGCTATTGTCAGCGTGATGAAGACGTACGATATTCTCCATGACAGATTTGGAAAGACTAAAGTGCACACTTTAACGTTGTTTCCAGCTAAGGGAAATTCGAGAACCGTAAACCACATAGCTACTGGAATAAAAAACACGAAAAACGCTATCCATATGACAGATACAAGTGTCAAAGCGTTGTAAGCGGTGAGGCGAGATTTCATTGGGTGGAGGACGATACATCGATACCTAAAAAACAAAGAAAAAATTTGTTTGTGTTAATGAGATAAATTTTATATTAAAAGTGATAATAAAATAATTTTACCTTTCCAGGCTGATCATAGTTAAAGTCCATAATAAAACGGCACCGCACACAAATTGAAAATAAAGCAATAATCTACAAACAGCGTCTCCTAAAATCCACGTTTCGGTCACACGTGTTGTGGCGACCAAAGGAATACTTGCCGCAAAAAGAGAGTCGGCCAAAGCCAAATTGAGAATAAAATAGTTCGTGACAGTTCGTAACTCGCGGTACCGAAGTACTGCGAACGCCAAACAAAAGTTGGCCGCCAATGAAACGAAGAAAACCACCGCTAAAAAAGTTGCTTCCAGCGTGCTAACCCACGAATACGGTCGATCGAATTCACCATAATAAGTAAAATACGCTCGGTTTCCCCAGTGGAAAATATCATCTTCACCGTAGAAATACGAATGATTCACAGGATTCTCCATTTGTAAAGCATTTGTTTGTAACCTGGCACGGCTACTTGTTGTTATCTGGAGGGTTGCGTTAACATAACGCAGGAGGCCGCACTTCAACGCAAACTATCGTGAATATGCCATAACTTGCTTAAGACGATTAATCACTGCATGCGTCATGCAACCGGAGGGCACATTTCGTCGTGTACATTCACACTCTACGTCGAGTTGACCAAGACCTGAGCTTCCCACAAAGTTTACCTGAATTTGTGACGTCATCGGGACGATCGCTAGTGACCTCGTTTGAACGAAGTTTGCTTTATCCTGTAAACGGATGCCCTTTTATTAGAAATTTTTTTTTTGGTTCATTGTGAAGGATTTTTTTTCCATATGGAAAATAATAATTTGAGGCTGGTTTCAAGCGTTTGAATTTTTTTTTTTTAGTTGGATCCGCGTTAAGTGCGTGGGTCATTGCAGAATTGCTTAAGGCTATGTTTATTTAAATGATTCTTAGAATGTCAAAGTTTTGCTCAAGACTTCGTGACTCATTGCGGTGACTTGAATTGTGCATTGGTCGTGGTAAACTTCGCGTGATATGAATTATCATTTCAATAAAATAATAATTCAGGGTTCACGTCGATAAAATAATCTGCAGTTATATTGTAAAAATATTTTGTTGAGGATATTGAGTGGAGGAATCTCAGGTAATTTGGTTATACAGTAGTTTATTTCTGTTAACCTATTTCAATTTTCTACTACCGGTATTTAAAAAAAAAAAAATTTAGTGTTTAAACTCAGCGTATTATTTTATTACATTTTCTGTGAGGTCGTTTTGATTATTTCCTATTCTGTAGGTTAAATAAAATATCCGTGACGTCACGTAACATGTAACATGTAGTAAACGTACAGTGAACATTTCCCGTGCGATTACTCATCAAGGTGAAAATTACTAAACCGGAATTAAGCGTATCATAAATTTCCAAATTTTGTTCATTCTCCTGACTGAGAAAT
>JAQIWS010000069.1:0-67102 GCA_034696085.1 Stigmatogaster subterranea
GTGAATTTTAAAATGGTTTCTGATTCTCCCGTCGGTTCCACGATGTTGGCTTTCGCTTGCACCACTTTGCTGGTTAAGCTGAGCACTGGAGAATTGTGCAGGTGCAAAATCGGCTGCAACAACCGCGCAACCGCACCTGGTTTCGGTTCATCAAGTCGATCCATTTCGTGAAATACTGTTCTCGTGAAAATATCAGGTTCTAATTGATGCGTCATAAGAAACCTAAAACGAGGGTTAACAAAAATCAAATATTTGGGTTTAAAATTAAAAGTTTTTCACACTCACTGTTGCAAAGTATCAACTTGGTCCAAGAAATGTTCGCACAAAGCCAATGCTGATGAGTTGCTGCCACAAACGATATAGACAAGTTGAAGAGCGAGCGCACGAAGCCTCATTTGATGAACGCTGGCTAATTCAGTGGGACTTAAACCGAGGAACGTATGGCTTAATTGGAAACTTAAAAACAAAATCTTGGGAGAAATTTTTTTAAAAATTTTAATTAAAGTCTATTTTCATCAATTATTACGATATCGAATTACCTTTTCTACGGTGTTTTTAACAGTGTATCCTTGTTGCAATGCAAGAACGGATGGACTCGACCAACTTTTGTTATCCAAAACCTTGTTCAAAAATATAACAAAGTACTTAATATTAACAACAATAATTTTATTTAGTAAAAAAATTACCTTCATAAATAACGATTGACAGCGAATGTACAGCGAAGCACAATTAGCGGCTGCAGACAAATCGGGTGCGATTTCAGACAAACGCTGCAAATCTCTTAAATAGATAACAATAAATATTTTTTAATGAACAAAATTCAATAAATAAATAAATAAATTAGCCTACGTAATTGCGGTTTCCATAAGCGACTGTCTAGCAGCTGGTGTAACGCTTTTACCATTCGCTACTCTTTGTAGAATTTGTTGTAAAAACGCTTGAGTGTTATCACTGGTCGAATGTAAAGCGCTAGGCCTATTTTCAGGTTGATTCGGAATTTTTAAACGAGGTACGAGATCGGGTAAACTGTCCTGCAGGTAGAGATAATGACGTAAGGTATGTTGTTCGAATAACGGCATCATCGTTGGGCAATTTGCAGCAGCGTTAAAAACGAGGATAAGAATGCTTATATCTGATGATTAATAAAAATATGATACGAATAAAGAAAACCTATGCAATTAATATAATTTTGAACTTACAGGCAGGATCATCCATGTCGGGTTCCGGCATGTCTAAGTAGGGATGAATACCCAGTAATTCGGGAACTAGAGGTAACGTTAACTCGGGGTGTTTGGCGCCTAATTGCTCAAGACATCTGAAATTTTTTTCGTTATTAGTTAATTTACCAAATAAATTCTATCATTTTTAACCTCCAAATAGATCGTTTATCTTGTGGATAGCGTTTTAAGTTCTCCAGTAAATGATCGATGCACATTTTCAGACAAACTTTAGTGGATAAATGACACGATCCGAGCATGTGATGAAGACCCTCACGTATATCCATCGCGTAATCCTGAAAAGTTACATCAGTTACTGAAAGCAAAATGTACGGTATTTAATTATTCATAAATATTATATTTACCTCTAATACTGCTAAAATAGTTTCTAGCTGATCTTCACGTAAAATAATATGTTTGCTAACGATACATAAATTGTGAATAGCTTGAAGACGAACGTCTTCAATTTCATCGTTGAACATATCAACGAGATGGTCAATCGATTGAATAGCAAAGTTAGGAAACGAAACAGCCAAGTGACCTAAAGAATTCACCGTCGCACTTCGAACCTCTGAAATTAATTAATTAATTAATAAAATAAAATAAAATAAATGTGGAAAATTCTTTTTTACTAAATTTTACCAAAGAATTCATCTTCCAGTCCGTGAACGAAAGCCCCGCAAGCGCCCGAATTAATCAAACTGATTGAATCCGTATCTACTACTTCTTTAGGAGCGTCGTCGGCCCATTTTTGTCCCGAAGACCACTCTCCACTCTGATAACTTTCCTTTTGCCGTTCATGCGCAGATCGTTTTCTCTACAAAAAAAAATTTCCAAATTCTAACTTACCACATCACAAATTTATTGTAACAACTCTAACCCTCAAGTGCGACATTAATTTCTTGTCCAGGGTTTGTTCCAGAAACCGTTGACTCACGTTGGTAAGCGATCCCTAAAATGAATATGTAAGTAAAGTGAATAAAAGTTAATCGTGGTGGAAATTTAGTCTCACCAAAAGTTCAGCAGCTTGAGTGCGCACTGCCATGCTTAAATCATTCATCGCATTGCATATTTTAGCGAAAACATCATCAACGAGACGAATTTCTTCTTGACTATCAGGCACGGGAACCAAACTCCACGTGAAAAATGAAATTAAAAATGTAATATAAATTAAACTAATACTGTATAGCAAAAAATTTACTTTTCTGGATAAGTTTGGCCGATCACTTTCAGCAATTTCAACGCCATTGTACGAACTCCTTCGTAATTATCGCTCAAAGCGGAACAAATTTCATTATATACGGAAACGTCTAATTTCAGTCCGCGATCATGGATATGCAACTGTCAATGAATTTCTTTGATTAAAACAATAATCAGCAAAATCAGCAAAAATTTTAAAAAATATCTCACCATTGCACCAAACGCTGCCGATCTCACTCGAGGATCTTGACTATGACAATATTCGCCCAAAATCTTCATTGAGTAATTACTGCTCTCAGTTGGACTATCAACCGGAGTCAACTCACTAATCAGTTGTAAACATTTAGCTTTTACTTCGTGACTCGTGTCGGTAAGATTTTGCTTAGCCAAACTCAGCAGTCTCTGCTGAAATTTTCCATCAGTTGAGTTCAAATTTCGACTAATTTGAAGCAAAGTATCAAGAATTTGCGCGATAACTTTGTGAGAAGTTTCGCCTCGCATCAGCGAAACCAGGTCATCCAAGATGTTAGTAGAATCGACATTGGAGGTCCGTATCAGGTCACCAATGAGTCTAAATATCTTAACGCGAACGGCAGATTCGTTTTCCTTATGACAGTGATCCAATAACCGGCGTAACACACCATGAGCGTCATCTGCCTAAAACCAAAACAACTCAATTATAAGACTTTAAAACAAATAAATTGCAACTTACTGGCAATGGCAATACATCTCCAAGTTGAAGCATAATTTGCATGACATCGTGTGAACTATTTGTGTCAGATAACGTCGATAAATCAATTTCCGTCGAACCACTTTTAATTTTTTTGGTTAATCTGAGTTTCTTGGCTTTAGGAGCTTCTTCCTATATGTAAAAAAAATAATGTTACAACTGACATCCTAGTTATCAAACGTTAACAATTTTATAATTGAAAACTACGTACTTGAAGAACTTGACTAAACTCCGCCAATGCACGTTTCTTCAACACGGCCGCCATTTTTAGATTACAATTGTTTATTGACACGTCACGCTATCTACCGTCTAAATACAAAACTATTATTAAAACCTTACTTTTGAAGATAAGATCTTAAGACAGAAAAATAAACTCGGAATAATTCAGTACAAATTATTTTATTTAATAATATACAAACTCAACTTCTAAATGCGAATATTGCATCGACAAATTTAACAGATTATAATAACATAACCATTTTTTAAGGTAAATTTTCAAGGACATTGTATATTGGGTAATCCTTGAAGTCTGATGAATCCTCCGTGGAACACATCAGCGTCCGAACCTGCGTGCATCGCGAGTGTGAGAAGCTTCTCAGACGCCAGTGGATGCCAATCTCCAAAAGTACAACCGAGATCATCGAGGACGTCGTAGTAATGACAGCGTTTGGTGAGACGCATGGATGGAATATATTCGTACAAATCAACCCAGTTGCAACGATGCAACAAATATGCTATTCCTGTAAAGTAGAAAAATGAAAAATTCTTAAAATCATGCGACAAATAATTGTTTTAACCTAAAAATCCAGAAGATGGCGGATTTCTCAATAAAGGTACTGGTGTATTTCGTTGAATAAAATCCCACACATCCCAAATAAATTGAGGATGGAAGATAAAAAATTGTTGATTAGGGCTTTGTCTTCGTTTTTTGAAGTAGGGTTCAAATATATTGAATTCCGGATGCTTAAACCACTGAAATAAAAATTTTGTTGAATTATTAAATGTTTGTTTCAATTAGAGTTGTTGAATTGTAGTCACGTTTTCCATATCGACGGTGTAATTCGCCGGATCCCACACAAAAAGCGTGATGTTGTCGTAGAGAGGTGACGACAGGAAATGAAATCTCGGTTTTGAAATAACTTGGGAGTTAATAATCCGAAAAGTTGTTTTCCGACCTACGTCATTTTCAAATTCAGTCACCGGTGCATTGTTAAATCGAAGAACGGCGTCGTGAGAATCTGTTTTCAAAGTAGAAATAAACATGCAAATATTATAAATAAATTAATATTTTGGTACACAAACCCCCCCAAAAAAACGAAATCAAAATAAATCAATACCTGCAACAGTGCAAATTACAAAGAAGCAACTAGGGCAAAATTTACTGCAAAATTTAAAAAAATAAAACAAAAATTGAAATTAAACCAAAAAATAAAGAAAAATTCAAAATATTAAAATTGAACAACAAAAGCAAATTTTAAGAAAAAAGCAATTTTTGCTTTACAAAAATATTTTTCTTGCCTATTTCTTTTCCTAATCGCGATTTATACAAAGATCCTGAGCTGGACACAAGTGCGCAAGTGTTAAATTCTGCTTTGATACCTTCTAATGGCGGAGGAAAATACTGAGCTAATCCATGACTTCTAAATGGTTCGGAATTAGAATCGAGAAAACTGATTTCAACTTCATTTTTAAAGGCACAAGTGACGAGTTTGGATTTTTTGTAATGAGAGGGTCTCGTTCCTTGAAAATAAACGTTGTATCTATTTTTTCCTTTACTTAACAGAACGTTACTGGAATCCAACTGCCATTGTCTTAACTGGACGATTAGTTGATTTTTATACGTCTCGATTTTAGCTTCTAGTTTATCAGTAGGTACATCTTTTTGTTCCATGCTCTCGTCCCAAATATGACGAATTTTTCCGTGTGGATTGGTTAAAGTTCCGAGCCACGACGCTGAAAGCTGGGGTAATAACCATCTGACGTTGTTATTTCTCAGATTATTATAATGAAATTTCGGAGCTGCTGTCATCTAAAAAAATTTAGAAAAGTAGTGTTAGAAATTAAATTTTGTCAATTTTTGAATTTGTGAATAAAAACACGAATTTTGCACGTGATTTTGAACATTAATCATAATTATACAATAGTTTGTGCTTAAAAATGGTTTAAGTAATACACAAAAGTTGTAAATTTTGTAATACAAAGAAAAAATAACTCACCTTCCAATATTGAGTCCACAAAATATAAACATAAGCGAATAATCCGAATATCGTCAAATTAATAAACACCCAAATACTCACTGCTAAAACTCGCATTGTCTTCTACTCAATTCAAGTTCTAAAACACAAAATCAGTGTTAAATTACAAATACACGTTTCACGTTACGTCTCATTTAAATTTCACAAATCTACACAGTGATCACTCGCTTTTACTTACTTTTGACAGTAAATTTCGCGTTGAGACACATTTATAATTCTTCCGATTCTCTTCGCTACCATTTCATATCGTAAAAAATAGATTTTTCTCTTTAGAAAAAGCGAAAGAGAATGCTCGACTGCCTCTTCTCATTTCTTTTTTCCGCAGAATCCGCGCAGTGGCTGCCCTGCAACGCCGTAAGTGTTTACCCAGAATTCCCCAAACATACCCATAATTCACCATTTTCGAAACAAATGAACGATTTAGTGTCGTTTTCGATTTGTGTTTCTTCAAATTGATTAGCAGTATGATTTTCAGTTAAATAAATATTTTTTTTTAATTTTTTGGTTACAGTTTTTGAATTGAAAAATTGGTGGTTGATGATTACTAATTTATTCTTACCATAATTGGTATTAATATACTGTAAATTTGCTTAGAAAATTCGGATTAAAATTTTAAAAGAAATTGGCGTAGGTTGTTTCTACTGTAAAAAAAGAAACTTGATTTTATCTTGATGTATAAGATAGTAGCTTAATTTGGTTTTATTATGCTTCACGAGATGGCGCCACTGCGAGATGCATTGAAAACGAAAATCTGCAGTTTTGTTCCTTTTCTTCCTTTAACACGTCGGTACTGTATTTAATTTTGACCAATCGATAGCAAGTTTTATGTTCTCGTACCGTAGTTTAAAAAACTTCACTTTGATCTAATATTCTAAATTTAAAAAATTTAATTTAGTCTAAAAATATATCAAAGTTTAATAATATCAAAAATTAAACTTAGCTAAAAAATAATTTACCTCAAAGCTAATTCTAAGTTAAATTTATACAATATAAGATTAAAAAACTTTTAATACTGCGAGTTTTGTAAATATCTCTCTGAAATATCTCTCTGAAATATCTCTTAAATAATTTCTCGACTTCACCTCGTATGAACACAACTAAAATTTTCATGTAATATTAATGCAAAGGTACAGTAAAGTCTAAATTTCTGTATAACAACAAAATACAGAATAACAAATTAATAATTAATTAACTCGGCAAAACATAAAACTCAAAATCCAAACTTTTCAAATGTTAAATTCTACAAACCAAAAAAAAAAAAACTAAAAAAACTTACAAACTAAAATTTTAAAATAACAAACAAATTTATCGATCCAAACTACGGAGTACCTAACAAACAATCTCCGCTAATCCAAATCGATAAAACTCACTTCTAACCAATTATCGACATAACTCCATACTAACAAATAATTACCAAAACGACAAGACAATTTCACGTCAAGTTCCAATTTTAAAATTTTATTCTCTCGTTAACTTATTCCACCGCAAACTCACAAATATTGTAACCTATTAATAGATTATTAAAACTTACACTTAAAAATTTTATGCAATGAACAAACTTACCTAAAACCGCTTTCGCGGTCGGCAAATTAACAAATATTTTAATATCCCGAATAATCGCTTTAAAAGTCAACGCCGACATCAATTTTGAACATAAATACGTAAGTTACAGCCAAGTTATTCTTACACGTCGAACTTTAATTTCCGCAGGTAAACAAAAGCCTCGTTCAAAACGCGAAGTCTGTTAATACAAAAGCTTAACTCGATGAATAGATTTGTTGATCTTGTTAATAATGAAATAAAACCTCGAGGTTTCGACTAGAGAACATAGAAATTTCTAGTTTAATTTGTAGTTAGAGTAACGTTAATGTAAATAAAATAGAAAATTTAGTTAGATATAACGACGTTGTTGTCAGACGAACAAAAAATGTAATTAAGTCGCTTGGTAGAGTGATTCGATTTAAGTCTCGAAGGATAAGACGGTGAAAAAATAAAATTAAAGACGTGTGGGAGACAGAAAGGAAATGGAGAAAAAAAAAAAAATTTTAAAAATTGAGTTAAAAATAATAAAAATTGAGAAAATCGACAAACTTGAATTAAATTCAAATGAAGATGGATGAAGCTCGCACGTGCGCCCATTACACCTCGTATATAACGAAGGTAACATCTTCAATGATAATTATCATTAAACTTCCACCATAATTTTCGTTCACCGCAAAAGGCAATACCCGTAAAACTTTTATTTCTTCCGTAAACTCTCGTTAAATAGCTTAATTATTAATTCGCGTAGAATAAGTTCGCACTTAGTTTCGGATTTATCCCATGTCGAAACAAGTGTTCAATGAGCTTAACGGCGTAAACCGATGAATTAATTCAATCTCTCGAAAGGAATCCATTAACGAAATAAAAGAAAATGCTTCACACGATCAATTCTTTTATTTTAGTTTCTTTTCTAAAACACAAATTACTCTGTACGTTATCCGACAACTTCATCTTTTTATATAAAATAAAAATTTCGTTTTTCGTTATCTAATTTCCCACCTATTACATTTTTACCCTGAAGCTTTAAAAAATGCAAAATTTGAATTAAAAAAATTTTCACAAATGAAGGAAAAAAATAATTTCTTTTTGTTTGGAGCAATTAATTTAATGAATGAATGTTTTTGTGCGAGAAACCTTCCATAACAGATCCAATTAAACCGCGAACGCGCCGTCGAGGTATTTTAAAAAAAATAAAAAGGAAAAGGAAAAAAAATTAAAAAAATCACTTCTTTCTCATTCCTTTTTAACCCTAAAGCAGTTTATTCTAACACGCATTCTTGCTTTTGCCTTCGAATAAATTCCAGAATAGTTTGGTAGATGTAGTAAAAAAGGCGCGAAGAAAAAGAAGAAAAACAAAAAAAAAAACAGGAGCGTCGAGACTGATGATAATTTACGGGCATTTTTAAACTATGAATGGATAACAAGTGCACAGTATATTCAGTTACTCGTGCTTTCTGCGTTTGACATTGAAAGATAACCTACTAGGGTAAATCGATAAGACGCCCAACCAGCAAATTTTTTTGGGATTTCCCTCGGATAAAAAGAAAATATTAGTAAAAATAAAAATAAATATTGAATTGCGTGAGTTATTCTTATTCTTATAGAGTTGTAAATAAAAACAAAGAATTTTCAAAGTGAAGTTGAGAATTTTGTAATTGAATGTTTTTGAATTTGAAGAGAATTTGTTGTTGAAAAACATGTTTTTTGTTTTTGGACGGTAATCGAATTTTGTTTTTTGGTTTGGAAAACAGTGAAAAGTGATTGTAAATAAATTTTCAGGTGTGAAGTCGGATTAAGTTAAAAACCAAACTTTTCTTCCTTTGAAAATTTATCTGCACTTTTTCAAAATCGATTAAATTTGTGAACAAGTTTTACTAACGTTGCGGTTAGTTATTTTACAATTTCCTTTTTTATGCAAGGATTTGGATTAAATTTCTAGGAAAAAAACTTTTTATTCTCCTTTTCACATCAGTTTGTACATTTTAGGAGTTTGTACGAAATCTTAAAAGAAGATTTATTTCAATACTGTCAACCCACTGAAGTGTAATTTTCTTTGATGGCAGAGTATGTTCAATTCGATTCAAAGTAGGAAATAAATAGAAAGGATTTATAAAAGTTGAAGTACGTTTCTGCAGCAACAGCAACCCTGTTTACATCTCTCTAAATCGCAACAAAATATTCAGAAAAATAAAACCATTCAATATAAATCACTCGAAAATGAATATTTACACACCGCGCAAAACGAAATATTCAAAAAAAGAAAAAATAAACAAAATTTTCCTCAATAATCCAACACCTAAAAAAAATATGTAATAAATCCTTCTCTCTAAATCAAAATCAAAATTCAACGACGACACGTTTTCAGTTTTAATATCAACACCCAGAAAAAACAAACTGCGTTCTACTTTTCTGCAGGCAATTCCTCACTAAATCTGGATCGTGGATCAAACTGATAAACCCCCCCAGAAAAAAACGTGATATCAATATAAACCATAAAATAAATTTCCAATCTGCGTAACGACTAACGTCAAGTCAAAAAACACGAATTCGCATTGATTTTAGATAAATTTTTTCTTCATCTTACTGTACAGTAGGTTTAAAATAAAAAAGAATTAGAAATATTTTTAGAAAAATGTTAGAAAAAAGTGTGGTTTAATTAACTTTAATTAAAAATCTGTCACGCGAGTTGACGAAGAGTTGGCGTTTTAATTTTTAATTCTCAATTCGTTAAGCTCGTACAACCGACATGTGTGTTCTTAATCTAAAACGAAGCAAATTCATTTACCGAGTAATTAAACGATCTTATAAAGATTTCATTTACCTTTTACTACGTGTTTAAGAGCTTTGAATTAAAATACCTGACGGTTAAAGTTAAATTGAGTTTAACAGAAAAACATTTCAGATTTTTCATTTTGAAAAAAAAAAAAAAATATTTTTTCGTTTTTTTTTAAAGGGGGGAATTTATGATGTACAAAATAAAAAGAAATAAATTGCGATGGAAAAATGATTGATTGTGAGGGTGGAGTAGGTTAAAGGCGGGTTTTTGATTATCATTGAAAAAATAAATCATTTTACCGGTTAATGTCGCTTAATTGTATCGATATTACACGAAAAATAAAAAATTTGAAAAAGGGGAAAAAAAATTGAAAACGATGAAGAAATTTTTCTTTTTTTTAACGTAACTTATGCTTCACATCGATAAAACACATTCAAACCAAAAAAAAATTTTTTCACGTTTTTTTTCTTCTTCACCCGAGTGTAATATAAAATTACAGAAAATAAAAAAAATTGGAAAATGGGGAAAAAAAATTAAAAAAAATTAAAATCGTACTCGAAGAAAAAAAAATAAAATATCCTCGACATCAATCCGTCACTGACAAAACCACTGAAACCCCTCAAAAAAAAAAAAAAAATACCGAAAGTAAATATGAAGAAAAATGTCAAATTCTGTCGATGTCATAACCTAACTCAGCGTCAAAACAACTCAAACCCGAGTACAACACCCTAAAAATAATTCTCAACTCAAACGCCATCTTATTCACTCAGATTTTCCCACGAGAGGACACTGCGCGTTGCGCATCAATCACACAAATGACAAGCGAGCGCGATTGATGAGGATAATCTCCCGAGGGTATCGTTTGACCCGGTTCATTCGAGCGAGTTGTTATACACCTTCAAATCAAGGATCAACTTTTGCAAACTTTTAAAATCAAAGAAAACGTGAAAAACTTTAACTTCAACGCATTTATTTTTATTAACTCGACAGAGTTAATATCAAAAACTAATCACGCATCCCTAAAAAAAAAAAAAGGAAAAAAGGAAAAATTGTCAACCAAGTCGAGTGAAAATTTACTAACGCAATATTACGACTGACTTTATTAAAAAAAAAAAAAAAAAAAAGTTTTTCTTCGAAAAAAAAAATTAAAACCCGTTTCAACATTTTTCATGATTGAACGACGTGCGACATTCAAATATCCCTCAAACCAACTCTCCTTCACTTCAATTGTGAAATTCAAATTTAATTTCGTTCTACACCACCCCCACACCCCTACCACCCTTTTTCAACCAGCTTTCAGGCAACTTTCAATTTTGTTGCTTTTCACAAAAAGAAAAATCTCAACATAAACATCTCCGCCGATCGACATCGATCCAATTAAAACCCGCACAAATAAAATAATAACTTTTTCCTTTAATATTTTTGTTTGACTTTTCACTTCTCGAATATCGGTAAACATCAAAGCGAAATAAAGGCGCTCGTATTAATTTAAACTATTTATTCGCCGTAACAAAAGCTTTCAGCGGTTTCATTGCCTGACCTTTCGGTGAGAATAATTTGTGTAAACTTTTCACCTGTAATTTAATTCGTCATTTTTCGACAACAATAATTATAATTAATGATTTTACGTTAACTTTAATTTAAATCACGAAATTTCCACTTTTAAATTTTTTTTTATTTTTAATGACGCAATTTGATTTTTTTTAAATACAAATAGAAAACAAAATTAAAAAACTCAACTTAATCTTCGACATATTCAAAAGGTTCCGGTGGTTCGGGTTCATCGCCTTCATCTTCCAACTTTGGACCACCTGCTGAAAAATTTGTTTTAAAATCCAACTCAAAAAATCGATTAGCGAACAAAACCCGCAAAAATAAAATAAAATCAAAACCAAAATCTATAAACCACCTCGAGGACCCAAAATCTCTCTCGAGATTTACGTCAACAAGGTTTAAAAAAAAAAAAATTTTTAAAAAGAAAAGAAAGAGATTATGTTACCAGGAAGAACTTCAACGATGTCCTCTGGGTCTTCGTGTTTAAGATCCCGCATCATAATTATGCCACCAATTGTAATCTGGAATAGCAAGAAATATCGTAAAAATAACGTCGTTAAATTACGTCACCAAGTCCAATAACTTTTTAAATATTTTATATTTTACAGTCTAAAATCTAAATAAAAACCAAACCTCATTTTAACGAATTCACGCATTTTAAATCAATTTTACCGTAACAAACTTCCGCGGGTTTTAAATTATTTTAAGTCACCTTAAATCAATCAACGTCCTCGTCACCTAATTTTTCCAAAAATTTAATTGCCAATTTCGTTTCTCGTTTTCCCAATTAAAAAAAAAATTCTTTAAAATGAGGTTTGATCTTTCGACTACCTCCCAAAAAAAAAAAATAACCCAACTCACGTCCTTCATCGGTGAATAACGACATCCTTCTGCAAGCTGCATGACTTTCAACTAAAAACGAAAAATACGACAAAATGTAAAAAAAACCAAAATTTCAAAAAAAAAAAAAAAACAAAAAAAAAACCAATAATAATAAACGTAATGGATATCGATCGAAATCGAAGGTATAAAGAGGATCATAAAGGAAAGGAAGAATCATGTCGTTCGGTTAGTGACCAGTTGAATCGGGTTTTCGTTATCATCGAGTAAGACATATATACGCACGAACAGTTGCATTCTGAAGAGATTGAGTGGAAGAAGGGGTTATGGGGGTTGAAGAAGGGGGTATTTGTGTGGGGGATCCAATGAAGCGCTTTCGCTCTTGATCACAGCAAACGAGCAAAATTGGATTACGCTCAAATGTCACGTGTCGTTCTAATCAGTAGCGAACCCAAGTCGGATAATAGGTTTAAATTTCCAAATTACAACTTTTATCGAAGAGGTGAAAAGTGTAATGTGACCATCAGCGTTGTTATCGAAAAGTAAAGTTTTGTGTTTGGTAAAATTAATTACCAGTCTTAACATTTTTTTTTTTTTTGGTCTGTTTTTAAAACAAAAATTTTTCACCTGTTGCTTCATAACGCGAGCTGGATTCGACAACATCTCAAACGCAGGTTCGGGTTCCTTTTCTTCCTCTTTTCCTTTATTACTCGTATTATCTTTTCCGTCTTCATCTTTTTTCTTATCCTTCCCAGCATCCTTCACTTTCGACGTCGAAGCTTTTTCTCCAACCGGAATCTTTTCCTTGGAATCCTTCGCTTTTCCTTTCGTTTCTTTGTCTTTTCCATCGTCTTTCTTTTCTTCATCCTTTTTCAAAAAAATTCAAAAATTTCCATTAAAATTCTAAATTGTAAAATACAAAATACTGCACATTAAAAATTCATATTTCATTCAAAATGCGAAAAATCAATCAAAATTAGACTCCACTTTACAAACACCGAATTTAACCTTTGACACCGAGCAAAGCGCATATTTGTCACACTAACACGAAAATAAATCGTATTTAACTGATTTTTAAAATCTCATATTTTTAAAATTTCCATAATTTTGGTCAAATGTCACGATTATTAGTAAATTACTTATAAAATATTTATTACAAACTTTTCCGTCCCTTGACAAAACACGATAAACTTGATTTCAAACTTGACCAAAGCGCTTCATTTAAAATTCACCATTGGCTGTCAAAATGGAGTTGATGTAAGAGAGTAAAAATAATTTATTAAGAAAAATAAAATTAGTAATTCTCTCATATAATATTTTAGCGAACTGTATAATGCACATTGCAAGTTTGCAACATCGCTTTCGCTTTGATCTTTCCATATACACTGCACTGTGGTAAAATGTTGACTTAAATGTGGTTTAGTAATTATTAAAAATTCATCCAAAACTAAACTTTAACATCTCAGATATTAAAAAATACGTACAAAGTTCTTAGTTTAAAATTCAAAACTCGACCAAACACTACAACTTCAATCAAAATATATTTTCTTGATACGAAAATTCTTTCAAACCTCGAACGACTACTGATGTTCAAAAATTTACAAGGAATTAAAAATTTAAATCTCAAAATTTAATCACTCCACTTCTATTTTCAATCTTCTTCGCTCCAAAAAAAACTCACCACATCCATCTTTTCTTCTTTCTCTCTCTTCTCCGCTTCCTTTTTCTTCGCCTTAGCGGTGATACTAAGCACAGCCGTGGTCACTTTTTCACGTTCGCGTTCCTTTTTCTCTTCCAACGGCGCCGGGTAACCATAAGTAGACGGTTTAGCGTTTGATCGGAATTCCAACTTGGGCATCTAATAATTCAATTTTTTAAAAACACACACACACAAAGTAAACAAACAAAAAGTAAAAATTTTTTACAAAATTTTCCACAAAATTTTTTAAATCTTGAAAATTATCATCGATTAAAACTGACTTTGAGGTCGGAGTTTAATCCGATCAAGCAGGTTGGC
Source organism: Stigmatogaster subterranea (assembly GCA_034696085.1). NCBI lineage: Eukaryota > Metazoa > Arthropoda > Chilopoda > Geophilomorpha > Himantariidae > Stigmatogaster > Stigmatogaster subterranea. Next base: position 14,132 of record JAQIWS010000069.1, read on the forward strand.
GTGAAAGATAAGGCCAAAAAATGAGCCAAGGGAAACCAAAACCAATGCTGGGTGAAGACTAACATCCCCACGATCGCCGTCATGTCCGTGTGTCCAGTGCGAGATTGGAACGAGATTGTCACGTTTCGTCCACCTGAAAAAGTTAAAAATTAAAAATTAACCAAAAATCGTTTATTTTATAAAAGAATAAAAGAATAAAATATCTAAAATTAAAGTTTAGTAAATAAAGTTAAGATTTTATATTTTCATTATACAAAATTTTTGATTATATCGAATGAATAAATAAATAACTGAAATTAATATTTACACACGTTTGTTATGTACAGGTAAAGTAAATTAAAGTAACATAAATATGAATTCAAACTTTGACATTTTATCTACGAAATTTAAAATAAAATAACTCAAAACAACTACAACTTTACTCATCAACTTCAACTTCAACTTCCAAACAAAACATCCAACAACAAAAAATATTACTGATACAACAAAAATTCTCCCGAGATCAATAACTTCACTTTAAATTTAAATTATTTCCCAAGACCCCCATTATAAAAATCTCCAGAAAACGAGACTACTTGTACAATAGCAGTCGCGTAATTGAAAACGACGGCCGAAATGAATATCGGTGACCATCGGTGAGCGTCTTCGGTGACCCCCGAAGACATGATCAATAAGGATGGTTCCACCAAATTCCGAAATACATCACACACACGATAACGCACTCACGCACGTGCTACTCATCCTCGAGGCGTAATTAACGTTCCGCAGTTACTAATTTACGTCAATGCGGAGATTAACGATTTATGAAACTGCGAATTTGTTGTCTTGAGTTTTCAGTTTTCAGTTTGAAAAGTTTGTGTAAAATTAAAAATTCGTATTATTTCTTTGGTGAAGTAAGTAAAAAGGAAATGAAGTCCTTGTCAATTTTTATTCCCGTGGAGATGATATTTCTTGAAAGTGATATCTTCGTTTAACATGTTTGTCGTTAAGCCTTTTTCCGTTTTTAAGTTGGCACGTCATTTTTTTTTTTTTCTTATGAAAATTAGTTTTTTTTTCAAACCCCTTTTCCTCTTTTTTTTCTCTGACAAATTTGACGGAAAAATGAAAAAATTAAAACTTTTCCCTCTTAATTTTCCACACATTAAACGTTCATTAATTTCACGATTCACTTGGTTAGAATCTGCCACGGTTTAAAAAAAAATCAAAAAACCGAGAAAAAAGTAGAAAAAACAAGTTATTCAATCGATCAACTCCACCATTTGTCTTAAACTTTAGACTAATTAAAAAAAACACCCTAAAAAAAAAAAATTTTTTCAACCATTAAAAACCTCAAACGAAAAAAATTTTCAGATTCAAATCATCAAAAATTTCACCCAATTCAAAAAACTCATAAAATTCAAATATCTCCAATAAATCAAAATTTTAAATTCCCACCCCTACAATAAAAATAAAAATTCTATCGACCTCCACAAACCCCAACCAAATCCCTCCATCAACTAAAAACATGTCAGCCACTCATCCTCTCAAAAAAAAAAAAAAATAGACTACAAACACCACCAAAAATATTTCCTCCTAAGGTGTAATTTACGAATTACACGCGATACCTGCAGCTCGTTGACAAGAAACGTTCCATCCCAGAAAAGAGTTAGTGAGAGATGAGCTACAGCGCGAGAAGGTTTTTCTAAGCTTCTTATCAGCACACGCACCTGTCGAGTGTCTTGGCCCAGGCATGAACAAAAAAAAAACCTATTCTAATCCTCACTTCTTCCACTTGCACTCTGCTCAGGGGAACCATTTTTTCTTTTCCTTTTTTTCCAACGCCACTTTCCACCACGCGTGCGACAAGCTCCGCTCGAATTCAGCTTTCCCGCGTTTCAGATCAACTACGCTCTCGGGCGAAAAATTTACACAAGCAAGAAAAAAAAGGAAAAGAGGTAAAAAGGGGGTTTGGGAAGAGAAGGAAGGATAAAGGGGAAAAAAAAAGGATTGAAATGTGTTTTTTTTTTTGTAAAGGGTAATACAAGAAATAAAATAAAAAGAAAAATGGAAAAAATTGCCGTCGTGCGATTTCGAGGGAGTAATAAAACAAAATGACAAGCGTGGGAAAGAAAAAAAGAAATGAAAATAAAAAATTGTTATAGGTATAAAGGGTAGGGGTAAAAAAAAAAAAAAAGAAAAATAAAATAATCACGAGATGTCCAAAATGCCACTCAGCAATTTTTTTTTTTGGGGTGATATAAGTTTTAACCTCCTGTCTGGTGTTAAATCTTCTCAAAGTCAATCAAGTGGAAAAAAAATCAATTTGTAACTTCTTCTTCTCCGTGAAAAAAGATTAAAGGAATAAAAAAGGGGAAGAGAGAGAGAGAGAGAAAGAGAAAGAAAAAAAAAACTTCAAATTATCATTTTCTTTAATAAATTCTACTGTATAACCAAAAAATTTTTCTCAGTTGCAGAATTTATTTGAGTGACAAATCCATAAAAAAAAACGTTATAGCACAATTAACCAAGAATTCTAACGGAGCCAAGAAGAAAAGATAGAAAAATGTTCTGTCTTTAAGAAAAAAAAAAAAGTAGTGCTATCACCGTGTTTCGACAAAATTGGATTAGAGAGCCATCTGCAACCGCGCCAACGGCGAAAAAGTTGAAACCATTGCTCCCACCACCTTCTCTCTCAAACCGCCCATCGGACCATTTTAGTCACCGATCCATCACTCAGCAAAATTGTAAACAACAACCGTTATACTCAGATGACGTCAGTACGTTGATAAAATATTCAAATACCTGCATCGATGATGCCTTGAGCGAGGATCGCGCCGAATTTAGCCATTACGTCGTCGTGCTTGTCGCTGATCACTTTGGTGTATAATTGACGGAAGTCCTTTACCTGTAACGATTAACGTTTAAATTGAGTTTGCAAGTCGTTAATTTATTTTAGTCATTATCAAAGGCGGGTTTTAGTCGATATAATCTTGACCATCGGCGTGAGGGCGTAGTGAACCGCGAGGGCACTTAGTAATTTATCAAAAATGCAAAGAAAACGATTTAACGTACGCGCCTGCGCAGTTTGGTTCTTGTTTTCGAATTTCAAATGACGATTGACGGGTTTAAAGGGAAAATATACTCGTTTAAAAATTAATATCGTTTTTTGTTCTTCAAAGAGCGAATTTTAAAAACAATATTTCAAAATGCAATTTAAACAGGTTAAAATATCATTATAAGCAAACACACTCGGTTTTTAAGTTAAACTGCTTAAATAAGCATTTTTACACTGACAATATACAGTACAGTACAAGAAAAATAAAAAATTTAAAATTTAAAATTCAGATTTTTACCCCCAGAAAATACAAACAAATGTGATTAAATCCATTCTGCACCGCCTAAAACCAAAATCCAAAATCCAAAATCCAATTCCAAAATTACATTTTCTATCTTTAAAAATACATAAAAAGAAAACCCACCACTCTACGTCAACAAAATAAATTAAATAAATTAAAAAAAGAAAAAGGATTACAACGTCTCGGACGACCGAGCACCATCAACTTCCGTTGACGAACGGGCGGAAAAGGAAAATAAAAGGAGGAGCAAAACGCAAGATCGGGCATCGGTGGCCGCGCAGAGACTCACGGGCGCCTAAACGCGAGTTCTCCCGGTCAAACAGAGCGGAATAAACGGGAGAACAATGTTTTCCTCCACGTCCAAACATCCATGAACGACCGCGAGGATCTAAAGACGCCCAGATTTCCTATATAGAACCCACATTCCAGCGCAGAATTGCGAGAGATTTGGTCGAGAATAAAAATAAAAAAAAGAAAAAAGAAAAAAAATCGTTATTGGTTTATCCCTCCTTCCTCCACATTGCCGACACCCAGTTTCCTCCACGCAATCAAGCCCAGTCGCTAATGGATCATGCTCCCAGTTTTACACGGTGGAGAGGAGAAAACGATGCCGTCGTCGCAACAGCTGAACCGGCGGCATCTGTTTACAACGCTCCGTAGTCTCGTCTGACCTCGGCCGATAAAAATCACAAAAATCGGCAAATCGAAAAACGCGTGGATTTATTAAACTACGATAATGATAATTTATATTTAAAACCTGAAAATTATTAATATTTTTTAAATTTTTAAATTTTTCGTTTTAGAAATAGAAATTTTGTTTTCACTTTAAAAAAAATAAAACGAAAACAAAAAACAAAAAAAAAAAACAAAAACAAATAAATTTTACGCGAACTGAACTTTCAAACGTTCGTTTATATTTTTTCTCCCTCGTTCTTCTCTATAAAATATCGTTCCCTTGAAAACAGCTGCGAGAACATTTCAAATTTCAACCACGCACTGATCTCGCTTCCCAATTCCCAAGACACTAAAAATAAAAAAAAAACCCTTCTACCCTCCATTTCCTCCCCCCACAAAAATAAAAAATAAAAAACCTAAAAAAAATTAACACACACACACACCAAAAAAAAAAAAAAAAAAATTGGAAACTTTTTGTTCTCTTCGAGCGAAAATACTTTTGTCGGTTCCCATAAAAAAAAGTTTTCTCTCTCACCTTTTTTTTTTTAGATGGTACTTTACCAAAAAATAAGAAGAAAAAAAGGGAAAGAAGATTCATTCCGTGTCAACAGCGAGGGAGAAAGTCGCTAGAGTGAAGTACGACGCTTTCAAAGCATTTTTACCTTAGGACAAGTGGCTTCTGTTTGCTGAATGAGGATCAGCGCGGATGCAATGAGGGCTCCCTGTCTGACGTAGTTCACTGGATCGTTGGTCACTGGTTCCAGCAACGAAATTGCTTCCTATTTAAAAAAAAAAAAAGAAGAAGAAAATATATTAAAAACGAATTTTTTTGTCACTTCGAAATATTTCTCAAAAAATAATATAGACAAAAAGTTGGCACCACTGGTGGATATTGCGAATCCATCATCACGTGGTAAAAAAAAAGTATATAAGCCTAACATTTATTTTCAACGTGCTTTTCGCGTTGAATTTCAATATAATGCAGACACGTAAAATATATTTAGTTTTTTGTCTTACCTTAAGTCCTGTTCCCGCGCACGCAATTCCTAAAGCCATCGCAGCGCCGTAGCGCACGTGAGGATTATAGCTCTCGGAGAGCAACGAGACCACACTCGGACACTGTTCCGGGGTCCTAGAAGAAAAAATAAAAAAATAAATATAAAAAAAAGTCAAAAAAACCCGAAATCAATTACTTAAATTAATTGACTTTTACCAACAACGGCAACAACAACAACAACACAAAAACCAACACCAAAAAGAAAAAGCCTAAATGTCAACATAAAAAAAAATTGTTATTTACTCTCTAAACCTAACTTTACCCGAACCCACACACAAAAAAAAACCTACGAACGAACTTGATTATCATTACGAGTAAATGAGAAAATAAAAAATAAGTTATTTGTGTTTCTTTGACAGAATCTAATGACTCAGGTTTTTCTTTTCTCCAATAGCAACCGACTCGGAAATTAATCTGCCATTAAAACTTCGAGAAAATTAAAAATTTGTAAAAAATTCTAAAAAAAATAAGGTAAAGAAGGGTTCAATTTTTTTTTTTTTTCTCAGGTAATTTTTATAATTGATTTACTTTTCTCGTATTTGTGTTCTTAAATTTATTTGTCTAGCGGAAAAAGCTTTGAAGTTAAGTCACTAAACAAAGATGGAGAAAGGTCGCGTTTTGAACATTAAAATGAAAACTCGGAGGTCGCAGCTGATGGAAATTATTTCCCTATACAATACGCAAGCTGCTTCGCTTACAACGCATTAAATAAAGTACTTGTATGTCTACTAAAACAAAACAAAACAAAAAATTAAAAAATTAAAATGAAAAATGAAGAAAAAAATCAAAAAAAAATTTTGCCTCCACATCGAAATAGAATAAATTATTTTCTTTGACAAATATGTACTTAAGGTGGTGATATTTTGATTAAAATTTTTTACGAAGATATTTCCCAAAAAAAAAAAAAAATTTCATTCTGAGTTTATTTATAAAAATTTTTGATTAAATTTTTCGATATAAGTATTAAAAATAGAAAATGTAAATATTTTTGTAAAGAAGGTTAAGATACCTTACGAAGTCATCGGTTTTAAAAATAAAAAAAAAGATAAATCTCTTTTCAAGTCAGTTTACGCGTGTTTAATCACAGCATCAAACTAAACTTTAACAGCGCTTGCCTCGTGGAATCACGTAATCAATCACTCGTAACACTCTCCTCAGTCAATAAAAAATTAAATGAAGAAGAAAAACAGTCGCCATTACACTAAAATTTGATTTCTGACTCCCACTCGAAAATTCACTCCCATTTTTTTTCCTGACATAAAAATTACCTAAAAAAAAATAAAAATCAATAATTTCAAATAGTACAAATTGAACTGTCATTTCTCATTTCACATTTTTTATCAAAATTTCTTATTTTCAAAAAAAGTAACGATTTTATAATCGACATTGCTAAAAAGCAGATAAGTCTTCGAATTGAAATCAATACAAACCTAAACTTAAACCGAAAAAAAAGTTTTTCACCACAATTTAATTCAATCCTAAAAAGAAAAATTTAGAAACTCGAGCCACATCTTCTCAATTCACCTGACTCGCTGAATTTGCTTCTATTTTAAGTTCCTTCAATTTGCCTACGGTATCTGTTTCAATTTCAAGTTACAACTCGACTTCAAAAACCACACGAAAAAAAAAAAATTACTTTTTTTTTTTTTGCAAACTTTTTTTTCTTACTTTTTTACAACTAAAAATAAAAACAAAATTAACTAAATAAAATTCAATTCGATTCGATTACCGTACACTAAGTTAAACTAATCGTGTCAAGTTTTGTTTTTTTCGTGGTTTTCGTTTAGTAACATCCATTAACCTCTTTCGTCGTTCTCAACTCAAGGAGAAAATGAGAGACCCACCTCTGTGTAGAGAAGAAAAAAAAACTAAGGTTAAGTTTCCAATTTAATTCTTAGCAGATGCAACTCAATTTAATCCATCTGCTGCTGCAATGCGCTTTCAACTTTTTCTTCTCTTTTTTCCCTTTTTTCTCCGAAAAAAAAAAAAAAAGTTTGGTTGCATCAGTTTAAAAAAAAAAAAATATTCCAGATGTAGATAAACTCAGAGAAAAACATCTTTGAATCGAATTCTCAGAAATTTTTTCAATTTTTTCAATATTTTTGGAAAGTTTACAAAAATAGGTTAAAACTCAACAAAATATCAAAATTTAAAAAATAAATTCGGACTTCGAAAAAAAAAAAGAAAAAATCCAAGAAAAGGGACAAAGAAAAAAAAATTAATTTCGCAAAAACAAAGATTGGAGACAAAAAAAAAAAAATCACTCAAAAGAATCCATTTTGATATCCGTCACAATTAAACCCTCACATCCGTCACTATTACTTTGATGATGATTTAGGACCAATAGTGAAAACTAATCCAAAACAAATTACGTCGTAAAACTTCACCAGTCCCACAAACAAGTAGCACGAGGCCTTTTATACCCTCGCAAACATTTATCCGATTGCTATTTACGAAACCAATGCGCAATAGGTGAATTACTCCGTACTATACCAAAACGCGTCCCCAGCGGCGACGCCGATTTTTTACGGCGTCGTAAAGGAAAACCCCCCTGGAGGGTAATTGCTAAGATGAAGGATGATGTCACGTGATGTGTAAAAATAAAAATAAAAATAAAAATAAATCGATGCATCGATAGAGTAAACGGAAATCAGTGGTTAAGAAACCCGCGTTACGTAACGCAGATGTCTCGCGGAAATCACGTAAAAAAGCGTAACGATGGTGTTCAAACTTGTAACACCTGGACGATGTAGTATGTTTAGAATGTATGATGAACCTCGTTATATTGAATAATTTTTCACCGTTAAAAAAAAAAATTTTTTTTTGTTTTGTCTGAAAAATGAAAAATTTTGGTTCCGACCTCGTTTCAAAAAATAAATTTTGTTGAAACGAGACGAATTTTTTTTTTTTTTTTTCAAAAATTTCGTTGTAATAAGGTTCGACTATAATTTCACAAACCCTCATCTTTACAAAAATACCAAAATCCAAGTCACTCTTAAAATTTTTGAAAAATTTTTCAAAAATTTTTCAAAAATTTAAAATTCCATCGGCCGCGAGAATTAACAAACCGCCATAAAACCCTGGCAAAACTCCCAAACATTTTCTCATAAAACGCAAATATAAACGAAAATTAAGCGAATTAAATAAAACTCGCGCTCGTTTGAATACAATCTAACCTATTCCAACTTCCCCTTGCAAAATAAAATTACACTCGTTTTCAAAACGACGCCGAAACATCAACATCAACATCATCACAATTTTCCCTCTTACACCAAAACTTTTATCGACACCGAGCAAAATAAAATAGATCTTACTAAAATAAATTACTCAAACAGAAAAGAAAACGTGTTCTTTCCATTTAATGGGTTTACGTGGCGACAGACAAATTAGTTCGCATTTCTCAACTATCACGTTTCTTCTTCTTTACTTCAACTATCATTTTTCTTATTATTTTTTTCACCGCCCCTGAAAAAATCGAAAAAAGCAAAAAAAGCAAAAAAAAATTCAATTTTTGATAAAACACACTCAAAACCACAATTTTTCTTTTTTTTATTATGTGGGAAGAGAGAGAAAATATTTTTCTTTGTCAAACACAAAAAATTGGAAAAGTGAAATATAAAGTATAAAAAATAAAATACGACAAATCAATTTCTTTTACAACAACACTTTGGTTCGTTATTTGGAAAGGTAATTTAGATTTTTTTTGGAGGTTCACGTGTTCGTCGTCGTGTCTTTCGATTTATGCGATGTCGCACCCACCGCTTCACATTTTCATGGGTTCGCCAGCCGACGCCGCGTTTGCTTTTAACGACGGACGGTGTTTCCTGAATTTTTACCAACTCCCAACTCCCGCGACAAAAATATTTACGAGCTAATAACCAGTCAAAAGCAAAGTTAAGCTCCAATCTGCGAAACAAAGACGCCTTTGTGCGACGAAATGAATAAAATTTAAATAACAGTGCTTTTTTTTTCTACTCCCACGTCGAAAAAACTTTTTTTTCTGCTGGAAAGTTATGCTGAGGGAAAAAAAATTAGGTCGATGTCGATAATGTACTTTTTCTTAAAGTTTACGTAAAGTAAAATAAAATAAAATAATGCAAACCACGTTCAACGCTAAAATTCGCAATTTTTCAGCAAAAAAAATTTTTTTTGCGCCCAAAAAAAAAAGTACATTTCTTTTTTCGAAGAAATTACACTGAAAAAAAAAAACCAACATCCAACATCAATGTCAAAAATTTATATATTTTTTTTTTAAAAGAAAATTACCGAAAAAAAATACCATCACGTCAACGTCAAAAACTTAAAATTTCGCGTAAACATCGTGAAATTTTTATCCAAATAAAAACTATTACGTCACAACTTTCTCCATTTCCCCACAAAAAAAATATTATTACCAAACCCCACCATCAAAATTAAAAAAAAAAAAAAAAACTCAAAAATTGCAACATAATCAACATTTTCCTCCTTAATTACACTCACCATCACACATAAAACACCAATTTATCTCCACCCCAAAAAAAAAAAAACCTCGATTCAATCATTAAATACGACCTACCCTCATACATTTCCACCACATCTTAAATAACGAGATTTTAATGTCGATTCACGCCATTCTCTCGATTGCAATCAATACCACCGCCATTCCATCCTTTTCATCCCTACACAATACCAACCCCCTCATCACTACCAACCCCAACCCCCTTCCCCCCGTTAAAAAAAAAAAAAATTTTCCCTCTCTCCTTCCCATCATCTTCATCCTCCTCGTCTTCAATACGCGCAATTTTCCATAATTGAAGAGTCGACGACGATTATGACAGCGCCCTTGACAAATGAATCCTAATGCGCTCGTCACTCCGCCATTACGCAACGACCTTCAACAATTTTTTTTTAAAATCTCTACATACATATAAACTGAAACTACACCAAACTAAAAGCAATTTCAATAAATAACAACGATTTCTTATTAACCGCGTACAAATTGAAGTCGACCCGAGCTCGTCGCTTGTCAACGGCAAAAGAGTTTGGCGGGTGATTGATTAGGAAGCCTCGTCTCGTTCCTCCCTCGCTTTGGATCATGGCAATTAAGGAAACGCTCCAAGTTGGCACGTGCACGTCCCTCGACTCAGATAAATCTCAACTTATCTGCGAGAAATAACTTTGGTTAACTCGCTTACCCCAAAAAAAAAATATATATATATACACGTTGTCAAAATGTAATCACGTCATTTTCAGGTACCCACGAAAACCAGGTAAACCAGTAAACCAAAGTTCATTGAAAAAGAATGATGTAGGGTGGGATTAATTTAGAGGCGTCCTTAGTTGACCCCTTGGGTAGGGCCAATCACGGGTTGCTTGCTAGTTGCTACCCGTACTCTCGTTCCCCGACAAATTCCTCTTTTCTTTGCTCGTTCACCGCATTCCCCGCACCGAACAAAATGAAATCAAGAGTAATAAGAGATGTGGGCGCATTCCCGATGGGAAATCAATATTACAGCTTCGACTTACCCAGTTGCCCGTTACACGAAGAGTTCGTGTCCCCCTTCTCCATCTACTCGTTTGTAATTCGAGAACGTTGAACGACTATCAATAATTCAAAATATAGAATTTTGTTGTTTAAAAAAAAAAAGGCTTAACAGGTTCGATATCCAACCGATCGGTTTTGTCGAACTAAATATTTTGGAGTTTATGGATTAAAGGATAAAAAGTTTAAATAAATCTATTTTTCTTTTTTATCCGATACAAAGAAATGAAAGTACAGTAAATAAAAGTTTGGTTTTTGAGATCAATTTCAAAACTGAAAAAAAAAGGGTTACGTTGATATAGAAGATGTAGTGGATATTTTTATTTAAGAGTGAGAGAAATAAATGGCCACGGGTTTCGACTTAGTAATCCGGACTGGATATCGCGAGATCTTGAGAAAATGAAAAAGAGAAAAATGAAAAAGAGAAAAATGGGTGAAAAATAAGAATCGAGTTAAAAAAAGTCAGCAAATTCAGCACAAAATAAACAACTAGGGAGTAGTGGAAAATAAAATAAATAGAAAATAATTTTCTTCAAAACATCAAACCGCAATCTGGTTTTTTTCATTCAAATCAGGGACAATCAAGATTTCAACCAAGTTCCATTAACTCACGACGTAGTTTAGAAAACAGCCGCGTTTCCAACGAACAAACAACCAACTGGAAAAAAACAAAACATCCAAACCCACACCTAAAAAACTTTAAAAATATACACACACCAAAAAAAAAAAAAACCCCTAAAAAAAACCCCAACTTCAAAGCTATCAATAATTTAAACCGTCAACTCAAACAAAATTTCCATCAAAATAAACAACCGCAACTAATTACTTTTCTAAATTACTCGCGAACAAATACAAAAAATATAATAAACTACACCACATAAAAAAAATATATAAATACACAGAATAAAAAGAATTTTTGTTCTATCTTTAGAATCCCCCAAAAAAATAAATAAATAGATTTTCGTTGGTCTGGCCCACCTACAGTTTCTTACGACTACCAGGAGGAGGAAATTACGCCATCATTTTATATATAAACTTTACAGATATATCTATATCTATATATAATAAACTCGCTCTCAACTCACAAAATGATAGTCTAGTTCTGAGATAGAAAAAAAATTTTTTAAAAATAAAAAGTAAGAAAACGAAAAACAGCGCCACGTCATGAAAGGCGTTAGCGAGGATGAAATAGAACAGAAAATTTAACTCTTTCAAGTTTCAACATCAACAAGATGCGTTCATCATTCCCATCCAACATCTCCGAGTCTCCGACTGTGAAAAGAAAATTTCTACTGATCACCGACCAAATTCGCGCGTTTCCACTATAAAACCCACTTCGACATCGTTTTGAAAAATCCAAGAACGACGTCGCCAATTGGGCGTCGTTTAAATCCGTGAAAAGACATTTTTCCCTCAACAGGCGCGGAAAATATTTTTAATCAGAAATAAATAAACCGAAAAAGAGGATTTTTTCTCCCCACAGGACTCAAATCCTATTTATATCACATCACAAAGCACTTCCGTTTTTAAGAAAGAGAAAAAGGCTACTGACGAAAATGTTAAGACAAAAAGCTTTTTTCGAGAATGTACTTAGTCGAGTAAACCAACCGTGTCCTGATTTATTTTAAAAATCATCTTTCAAGCCCGAAGAAACCTTTTTTGTGGCATCCCCATGACAACCAATTCAAAGCTAGTAAAAAGATATATCAGATTTTTGTTTGTCTAAGAACCTAGATGGTAAAAATATGAGAACACAAAGAAAACCAGAGACTTCAGCGTTAGTAAATTTTAATAAAACGAGTCATTAAGCGTAGCCACATGACAAAATTATTCATGAGTTTCAATTCAATAGTGGGGTGGAAAGGAAGGAAAAAGTGGGGGAGAGAGAAAAGTTCTTTTTTTCACTACCGAGACAAAGACAGAAATCTTCATTTATCTTTCAGTAGTTCAATGGACGAACGGTAGAGGGCGATGTATTTTCATTATTCAGTTTCCATTTCGTTTAATGCACAAAATCCGCTAGAGACTGTAGATAGACAAAGCATACTACTCTAAAGTTTCTTAACTTCATACCTGGTGAATAGAGAATGTAATAAAGGTTTAGCGATAACCAACAACAACAATATTAATACTCTTTATTGAAAAAAGTCAATATTTGTACTTCCAACTATTGTATTTCAATTTAGTACTTCACCGTTGCAGGAAAATAAAATACTCGAAATAAGAGATGATCCTAGATGCGTAGAAACTCAACTATGTTGGATTATTTTGTTGCTCGAATATTTTTTCCTTAATTTCATCATTGAGCGGAATTATTTACTAAGATACGGGTCTGGTTATTTTTAACCACTCACAAAATTTTTTGTTGTTGTACGTAATTCCAAATATTTTTTTAAAATTAAAACCTCAGTACAAAATTTCAACAAATTTCGGTGAATTTTTTGAGGATTTTTGTGGAACTTTTTTAACAAATTTCTGTGAATTTTTTGAGAATTTTTGTGGAACTTTTTTAACAAATTTCTGTGAATTTTTTGAGAATTTTTGTGGAACTTTTTTAACAAATTTCTGTGAATTTTTTGGGGATCATTGACTCATTGTCCAACTTTTTAAACAAATTTCGGTGAATTTTTTGAGAATTTTTGTCCAACTTTTCACAACATTTGATGAATTTTCTCGTACATTTTGGCATGATTCTTTAAAACTAAAACCTCAACACAATTTTTTTTTATTATAATTCCAAAATTTCAACTTAATCCCCAAACCATCCCCAATTAACTCGAAATAAAACTTAACAAAAAATTGATTAAAATTAAATCCCACATAAAAATCAACCAAAAAATTTTATCCTTCAAACGACGTTACAACAAAATCTCAAACTACATACACCAAAAAAAAAAAAAAAAAAAAACTTTTCAAAGGCAAAATTGAGATTAGCCGCATTTGACATTTCACCACTCTCATTACAACGCGTCTCAATTAGCCACCACTGAACCGAACCGAAAACCGACCGTGACTACGCGATGGGTTGACTGCGACAATTTCCAGCAACAAAACACGACGATAATGGTCTAGGATCACCATCATCATCGCCAATGATAATAAACAGGATTAGAAGTTAGTTGTATAAGAAGACCGCTGCGACTTTTCAAAAGGTTTCTGCTGATCAATTTCTCTTGTCCCGCGTCTGCGCTTTTGTGCAGTAACAAGAACCTTTGATAAAACGAACAGATTGCGGGAAAAAAAGACGGAGAAAAAAATTCACTCGATTGGAACGAGAAGGAAAAAGAAGGAGAGGGGGGAAATGGTGGAAAAAAATCTATAAAAACACACTCGCATTAAAAGAAATCACCAATCCGAGCACAAATATGTCGCGGGTGATTACCTAAAGGTCAAAATTTTTTTTTTTTTTTTTTTTTTTTTTTTAAGGTCCTCAGATCGGTAAATTTTTATTTTCGAAGAAAAAGAAATCAGATTAAAGTAGACCTCAATAATGCTTTAAGTGAATCGTGCAACTTGAAAAATAATGAGGTTTGTATTTCGTTTTCAAACTCGAGACGATGAAATAAAAAATAAAAAAGTTTTGTGCCACGTGACTGAAAACTGGTCAAATAAACAATTTCCAGCTTTCAAAATTTTTTGAAACTTGGATATTACTAATTTGATATTTGCTAATAAAACATCAAATTTTTTTGACCAAAAACGCCGCATAATAAATAATTCAGTTTATTCCATTTTTTATCAACCAACTCACGTAGCATATCACCCATCAACTTTGCAGTTTTCCATTTTTGAATTTTATTCCAACCATCCGAAAATGGATTCGTAATTTCACTCTTTTACAGCTCTTTACTGCCATAAACAAATTACACGGGCAATGCCCAGGCCAAAATTTTCCATTACTGTACCACGTCTGCGCTACCTGATAGCCAGTAACATTGATCTTCTCAGTTTTAAACTTGTCCATTGCTGACTTTGACGTGTTGTAGGCAACATTGTCTCGCTAGCAAATCCAACCAATGAAATCAGATGGTTGTGCAAGCAATACAAAATTTATTACTGACTGTACAAGTAGATGTCGTTCGATGATTTACCACCACAACAACATTGAATGATTAATTAGCGAGATATCAATCTTTCCATTAAATCCGATTGCAGCCAGCACCTTACTCTACTATCAGTCTACAACCATCATTTGCATAAAAATAAAAATTTCCTCGGTTATTTTATAGTAAGTCATGCCAATATTATCTAGTATTGCTACAGGTAAATCGAGATTAAACTTTTTCTCCAAACCCAAAAATTGGTTTTCACTTCTGAATCAAAAATTCTAAAACGTGAGATTTTTTGTTTAGACGCCGTTTTTACTGGATAATAAGTCATTTCGTGTTCCAAATATTTAAATTTCAAAACATCAATTTTTGTATGTTAAGGACAAAATTCACCACGGAAAACTGCAAAACATGATAGATAATATGCCTAATATTATATTGTGTATGTAGGAAATCTTGTGAAACTGCTGAATCATTTCACATTATGCTATTTTTGACTCTCCACTCTACACACAAACTTTTTATAGAAATTTCACTAAAAAAAAAAAACTAAAAAAAAACTCAATATTTACCAACAAACTCACTTCTCACATCTCACTCATCAATTTTCACCACTTCTTAGCCACGTGTTAAAAAACCATTAGTTCGCAACTCCAACAAAAAAAAAACCTAAGTACATCTATAATTTTTTTTTTTTTTAAACCAAACTAAGCAATAAACAAAATCACGATAATTACATCAACAACACATATCTCACTCTCGTTAATACGTCAACTCGCGTCATCAACCCCTCATCGTCCTTAATTTGTTTCACTCGAGGAAACTCGACGCGCATTCTCGGTGGAGAAAAGATGCCAAGCGTTCGAAAACTTGGCTCAGACCGAGGCTGCGTCTTAATGAAGTCGATAAGCCAGGGTCACTCGGAAATGCGAGGCAATTACCCGGGGGAACTTCGTTACAACGACCGCGCATGGCGAGGAATGCATCGCAAATTTTGTTATCGTTTGATGTTATTAATATTGTTCTTGTTTGTTTTGTTCGTCGGTTAGTTAGACACATCAAAATCGCGAATAAAACATCAATGCGACCGGGGGAAACATCGCCGTTGATAAAATGCAAAATTGCAATTGACCGCTCGATAAACAAATTACGCTGTCAACTCGCAGATTCGTCGCTTGATTAATTTTACAACGTCGCGAATCACTTCGCGCTACGTAAACAAATAATAACAAATAATAACCGTCATCAATCTCGACAATTTGTCACATAAACCAAAACTCCCCACAAAAAAAAATTAACTTCCATTTTTACAAAATTTGTGAAATTTGTAATTTTTTTTTTTTAAAACTGGGAGAGTAAAAAAAAAAAAAAAAAGTTAAGTTCGCGTTTCCTGAGGGAAATCAACTTAAATATAACTCACAAATCACAACACGAAAAAACTATTTTTATTTTTACTTTAAAAAAATTAAAAATTAAAATCCTAGACGTTAAAGTAAAGCAAACCGAACGCTACACCACATCCTCTTTCAGTACATATTTGAAAAAATTTGTCATTCTCTTCCCGTATCATCGGAATTGTCAGTTCGAGGAAAACGAAAGCAGCCAAGTTTGATAAGCTGTCACTAAGCATTCGCGCCTTCGCGTTTAAGTTTCACGTGCAAACTACTGTATATCAATTTCCACTCACTAAAGACGCGCATCCATCCCACATCCCCTTACTCACGAAAAAATCACCATTAAAAAAACAAAACCAAAAAATAAAAAATTTTTTACAAAAAAAAAAATTACAAAAAAAAAAACTTCAATAAAATTCCTCAAAAATTTCACCAAAAAAAAACTTCAATAAAATTCCCCAAAAATTTTCCCAAAACTAAAATCCAAATAAAAATCTTCAATTTGTGAGGAATTTTATTGCTCAAAAATTTTCCAAAAAAACTAAAACCCAAACTACACTGTATCTTCAACCAACATTCCTCATCCACAAAACTGAATAACAAAAGACTCGAAACCCCGAGACCAAAATTCCTCAAATACTCACGTGATCCTTTAACACTTAAAAAAAATAAATCAACATTATAACGACCAACCCTATACCCACTCAACCTCCAAACTCAAAACTGCTGACTCCCAACAACCTAAAAAAAAAAACCAAAATCTCTCTATACAAAGACCCCACCGGTCACTTCATTTGCCCCTTCCTTTAACCGATAAATCTACCCGATCACCACGTGTTCCCACTCCCACCGATGACACATCGTAAATCAAACCAAACAACCAAACCGCGCTCGTCACCAAAATCTTTAACATTTAACATTTTAACTCAAACTTACAACTCTCATTTCCTCCCGCCCTATTAACCTTATTTCACGCACCACTCGCGACTCAACTTTCTTAACAAACACCGAACACCGTTGACCGAATACACCAAGAGTCAGCACACACACACACACACACAAGGCGCTTCATTGTATCACACACGCTCCCTAGTGTCAGCAACATCTGCTCCTTCGTCTCAAATGACGTCCACCCTCTATAAAATAAAATTACAACTCACTCCTTTTCTTTTCTTTTCTTCCTCATCGCCTAATCATCTCCATTTACCCACCTGTGTACATATTCTCCGATATTCCTTTCTCACGAGCGTCGCCTTACACTGTTTACTATATAATAATATTGTAGTCTCGTCCATTTTTCCATCGACGGTGAAATAGATTAAATAAACATCGGCTACAAAGCTGTTCGGTGGCGGCAAACACAATGACAGATAACGTGTTTTCCCACGGAGTGAGTGAGTGGATCAAATATTCAAAAATGGGGAATTGTTTTGTAAATAAATAAAGGAAGGGTGAAATTTTTGCGGTTAATTAATTAGTTCTCAAAGTGAGGTGAGTTTTAAAAATTTATTTTCTTACACGGAAAGTCGAGGTTTAAAGTAGATGTTAGGTGAATTCGATATGTAGGCTTATTTTGACGTTTCGACGTCTCGTTTGTCGATGGATAATCGAGTGAAATTAAATTTGCTCGACTGGTCGAGGTTTAAATTCGTATTCGGGTTCGAACTGGTTAATTAACGTCAGTCATGTTGTAGGAGACTAGAATAGTAGTGGATTTATTTTTAATAAAAATAATTACGTAAAAAAGGAATTGAAAAAAAAAGTCACGTGACGGTTTCCGTTTGAAACCATTTTATTTATAGGATTGGAAAGGAGTTATTTTAGAACCACAATTCGATTTCGTCATTACGTTACTTTTTATTTCGCTACCCACGATCAAGAGTTTTATAGACCTTTGTAAAGTTAAAGAATTTATAACGTGAAGTCGTAAAAATACGGTAAAAATAAGGTGAAACGTTAAATTTAAAACTAAAAACAAATTAGAATTAAAAATATTTTTGTAGAAAAGAAGATTGCGGGATTAAAGGCGAGATAATGAACGAGTGGAGAAGAGAAAAAAAAAAAGTTGTCGAAAAAAAGAAAGAAAAAAGAGAAGAAAAAAAAAGAAAAGGAGCTCATTATCATGTCGAATTCTTAATGAAGAGCTCGTCGTATATTTTTAAACCTCATTTAAAAGCGAACAAAAGCGAGTAGAACATAACTCTAAGGTGAGAAAAATCACATTTGTATCCGTGTCTTGATATTTCCATTTGTCTTATCTACTATTACACCCCACTCTACTCTAAAAATAATTTCCCTCCCATCTCCCCAGTCACCATTAAAAAAAAAAAATCAAAAAAAAAAAAAATTCGTAAAAAACCCATTACTTCACACGCATACGCCATCTTGATTAAATACCGGATATAAAAAAAAAAAAAAAAAAAAAAAAAAAAAAAAAAATTCAACCCGGAAAAAAAAACCAAACAACAAAAAAAAACATACTCCGTAAATAAACAAAAAATTTCTAAAACAAAACTAAATTTAAAAAAAATAAAACAAAATTTTAACCTTATTTACACCCAACAAAAACACAACGCAACGCAACGCACCTTTAAACACCCACGAGATTTCCAAACTTTTCCTCACTAAATTATATTCCCATTTCTTTAAGTAACACGGAACCAAAAAAGAAAAAAAATTACATCCATAACGCACCTTCGCGGAAAACCATCCATCCTCCTACCCGCTCGATTCAAAGTGAACCCGCCGACGACGACGACGGCGACTCAAGCTCGGCGCCAAACCTGGAGAGCGGCACCACTCTCACTAAACTCGGCACGTTCAAGACGCGCCCGCGCAACAAACCGGGACTCCTCGGTGAAGGAGGACATCGAAACCCAACTATTTAAAAAGAACAACTACAACTAGACTAGACTAAAAAAATGTAAAAACTCACGCCACTGGATTTCTACATCACTTTTTCACCGTGGGACACCAAAAAAAAAACCCGCGAACAGGATCACTCGTCGAGCGTCTTGCCGTCACACACGCACACAAAACCCCCGCTCATGGAAACGGAAACAGGTAAAAAGAAACGGCGTGTCGAAGATTTGTTACAAAGCCAGTCGCTGCTCCAATATATCACATCCGTCAAGCTTGGATGAGTTTGAGTGACGGGGAGAGCGAGCGGGATGTCGGGGGAGGAAGGTGGGAAGTCAGCGTCTCTCGGGGACGACGCGCTGTCGACGAATAACGCCAAACGCGGTGCGAACGTTGCCAGAGCAAAAAGTGGGTCGATGTGTGTAAAAAGTAACATTTGCGAGTTCGCTTTTTGTGATGATAGATTCTGCTCGTCTTCAGAAAACGCCGCGAAAAACTTCAATCGCCGACCGACTCATTCGTCATCGTTCTCCGTCGACTTCTTCTTGGCCGACAGGTGGAGCTCGCACCTGCGTCCGACGGGTACGCCGAACACAAAAGCGACCGTGCACGCGTCAACATGAACCACAGCCAAAATCCATGGACGTCATCGTTGTTCGTCGCCAATTACTCGTGGATAACGTCGCCGAGTGGATACGCCGACAATTCGACCGATTACGATTATTCCGCGTCGTCGGTCGTCGTCGTCGACGACGACGTCGACCCGCATCAAAACGAATCTCAATGGATATTTTTCAATTCAACCAATCGGACATCACCCACTCCATTTCACTTCGTCACGTTTCACCCCATTACCAATTCGTCGACCACCACTTTCACCGACATTGATCGTTCTTCTTCATCAACAACGGTTTCTCTACCCGAGTCGAACTACACCTGGTGGTTTCTGAGTCTCGTATTATTCATCATCGGTGGTGGATTAGGAAATGTTTTAGTATGTTTAGCAATTTGCTTCGAAAGACGACTTCAAAACATGACCAACTATTTCTTGCTCTCTTTGGCCGTCGCCGATTTATTAGTCTCTCTCGTCGTCATGCCTTTCGGCGTCGTCGTCGCTTTTACAGGTAAACTCAATAATTAACCTTTTTTTAAACCACATTTCAACATTCCAATTTATATTCTCGTTACAACCCCGATTAAATATTTGCTTATTACATTTTCAAAACGCGTTCTGCGCAAAATCCCGTCAGTTTCCAATTAAACCAAAATAATGAACAAACACAAAACTGCCATCTTAACAAGAAAAAGTAATGACAGATTAATCCTCTTTTCTCGTCGTCATCTTCCAAAACCCCAAAAACCGAACGGTGACAATCACGATGAAAAGGGATAAAACCAGCTAAGCTAATCAATGTTACTACGCACACACAACCGACGCTCAAGTGATCAACTTGAATTCCAAATCTATTCTTATCCTTTACAAAAACCTGATGAGAGAGACCTTGCAAAGACAAGGAGGAGGGCTACGAGCCAAACGGGAAACGCGAATGATAATTAACAGAACCAGCTCTAGGGTTAGCTGTTAGTAAGAAAATGCGTGGGTGTTGAGGTGTTACGAAATAAGCTTTTTGTTATAGACGCCGTTAAAACCAAAACTTTAAGGTGGTTAAATACTTTTTAAACTTTACGTTACGGCGTAAATGTTGCTGCGAGTTAAGGGTGTAATTAGTGCTCCGCGTTAAATAAACTACGGTTACCTTTAATTTAAAAAAAGTGAGGTTGTGTCAATTTTTGGTTTTAAAAATAGTAAATAAAAACAGTAAAAGTCCAAAAATCCGGATTTGCTCAGTCCGGATTTTCGAATATTCCGGATTCTCAGATAGTAATTTTAATGTTTAAATTTAACGAAAAATTTTGATAAAAATTCGATTTTAAGGAAAAATTTTGACATTCGAACAGGTCCGTAAATCCGTATTCCCGAATTTTCCACCCGAAAATCCGGATTTTTTTGAAAACTCACGTAGTCCAAAAATCCGGATTTTCGAATATTCCGGATTCTCAGATACAGTAGTAATTTTAATGTTTAAATTTAAGGAAAAATTTTGGAAAACTTCACATTTAAGGAAAAATTTTGGTAAAACTTCACATTTAAGGAAAAATTTTGACGTGCGAATAGGTCCGAAAATCCGGATTCTCGAATTTTCCACCCGAAAATCCGGACTTTTTTGAAAACTTGAATTTATGGAGTTCGGATTTTTGGACTATTACTGAATTACGTAAATTAAACTCTTTTTTAAAATTTATAGGTCATTGGCCGTTCGGAGCTGCAATGTGCAACGTATACGTCACGTGCGACGTTTTAGCGTGTTCGTCTTCCATAATGCACATGTGTTTCATTTCGGTGGGACGCTACATGGGAATACGCAATCCGCTCAAGACCCGAGTTCACTCGAAGAAAGCGGTCGTCTTCAAAATCGTTCTCGTCTGGTTGCTGTCCATGGTCATTACGAGTCCAATTACTCTGCTCGGACTCGACAACCGAACAAATATTGTGCCACAGCAAGGGGTTTGCGCCATCAACAACAAGTTCTTCTTCATCTTCGGTTCCCTCTTCGCCTTCTACATCCCTATGGTCTTTATGGTAGTAGCCTACGTGCTCACCGTACAACTTTTACGTCAACAAGCAAAACTCGGCGACCAGATTCAAGTGCGCCGTCTTCATCTCCCGAGTCGCGACCGACGACGAGGGGGAATATCTCGCTCAAAACTCCGCTCGTCGACATCCTCGTCGTCCACTTCGTCCCTCTACTCTTCCCCGTGGGCTCAAACGACATCGTTGACGTCGCGGAGCCACAACGCGGAGCCGCGAGGCGCTCCAACCAACAACGGACACGCGATTTACGGCGGTGCTCAACGATCTCTCGTGTGCGATCGCGGCACGCAAACACCGCAAGACCAACGCAGACGACAACAACAACACCAACAACAACAACACCAACAACAACAACAATCGGTCGCATCATCGACGCAACAAAATCGGCCAGCGCGATTTCAACTCACAAAATCAGCATCGAGCGTCCATTTTAAAGTAAATTCTCTCCTCGCCCCAACTCCTCATTTGAATAATTCCACCATTTTTATTTTAGTTTCTCCCACAACGCATAAGTCGTCAAAACCGCTCCATCAGAGACTCGGCCGCCGGTTCGGTGGCGAACGAGCAAAAAGCGTCCAAAGTCCTCGGTCTCGTCTTCTTCACGTTCGTCGTTTGTTGGGCGCCGTTTTTCATTCTCAACGTCATCTTCGCCGCGTGTCCCTCGTGTCCAGTTTCCGAACGCATCGTAAACACGTGTTTGTGGTTAGGTTACGTTAGCTCCACCATCAACCCCATCATCTACACCATCTTCAACCGCACCTTTAAAGAGGCTTTCGTCCGTCTTCTCACCTGTCGATGCGCCGGACGACGTCGACGTCGGTGGGGACCGGGAATCGGCGCGGGTCTCTTGAGAGAACGACATTATTCGGCGAGTGAAGGATTGACTCAAGCGCCTATTAAGATCATCGGTTGTCTTCGCAGCCCCACGTTTCCTCCTCCAACATCACCTACTTACGACCACCGTTCGATAGCAGTTTCAGAGTGCTAATGGATTAGTGTGAGCAACGCGGAATAACAAAAATCTCAACTTCATTCCATCATCCCTCGTACGAGAAAAGATTTAGTTCGTTGTCACAATTACTGTTATTTACTTATGACGAATGAGAGAAAGAGAGAGAAAAAAAAATAATACAAACTGTTGTTAAAAAACCAAAAATAAGGAATAAATTAACCAAAAAATAAAAAAAAAAAAAAAGCATTTTCCCACACACACAAAAAAAAAATAAAGAAATATTTAAAAAAAATATATTTTAGTTACCGTAGTTACTACGCATTTCGAGAAATTTGTTGTGACGTTAACAAATTCGAATATATAAAACACAAAGAAACTAAAATTAAGCGCGACTCATTTTTCACCACCAGAGGGATAACGAAAAAAAAATTTCACCTTACAATTAACCAACATCACCATTAAACCCAACCTCACAGTACCCCACACGTGTTTCCATTTTTTTTTTTTTTTTTTTTCTTCTTTTTCTTTTTCCCACCAACCACGCAGAACACGAGTATCGCAGATTTATTTTCACCTTCAACTTAACGCGCTTGTTTTTTGGCGCCGTTGTAACATCTATCACCAAAGTGACAAGACACGCTCACAAAGGAGGGTTTACATTTCAATTGCACGACTAAGGGAATAAAGAGAAGGAAGGGAACAGAAAAATAAAAGAAAGAATAACCACGATGGGAGGAGCGGCGAACATGTTTGGAACGCGGCCAGAAACGTCCACCATGTATAGGAATTTGTGTCCAGTACAAAGCCACCAAAACTTAGCTCGGTTGTTTCTCCTCGTCAAACCCGCGTGCAATGTAAAATGAGATAACTCCCAACTCAAACTCGGGTCACTGAAAATTTACGCGTCTCGTCGGCTCCTCCCTCTTCCCCCCAACCGTCGGTCCACGCGTTCCGAGGGCGGTTACAACACTTCCTTACTGTACACGGCCACGGATGGAAGTTGCACTCGTGCGGAAAAGTGATGAGCAACGCGATAAATAACTGCTACTTCGCTCGAGATTAAATTATCTGCTAAACTCGAACTAATAAATCCTCTTCCGCGAGTATTTAATTTTTTTAAAACATTATTAATATGCACAAAAAAATAAAGAAATTTTTATTTTTTAGGGTGGAATTGTATTAAAGTTATAGAAATTGCGAAATAATTTCATTCACGAACAATTTAGCAGAAAATATTTACGAACGACATAAAATGCGCACTCTTATCCGAATATAATGGAGTACTACTACATAATCGAATCTGTCACGAATTCAGTCGACCGAGTGACAATTCGAATTGAAATTATTTCGAGTGCGTGAAAATGTGCTGACGTATGTTAAGCAACACGAGACGACATTTTACTTTGTACGCTTCACCCTCCAAAAAAAAAAAATTCTTCTTTTATTCTTTTCTAAATAATAAAATAGATAAATAAATACATAAAAAAATCATTTCCGCACTCGGAATAGTAGTCGAGTCTGTGTAAACATCCTTTGAAAACCCCCTTGACGACCCGCTTTAAGAGAGACCCGAGTGAATAGCAACAAAACAGAAAGACGCGGAGAAAAGAGTGCACCAAAAAAATAAAAGAAAAACAGTCGATAGAGATTCCACGCACGTCAAAAAGTCACAAGTGGAAATAAAAAGAACAACGAACAAAATACACTTTAAACCAGAGAGTCTCGGCTCGGGAATCACTGCACTCGAACAAAGCTATAATACAATGCGCCAATTCCCGAAGGACCCAAGTGTTGAAGTACGTGTGAAACTATTTAACCGTGAAAGGGGTGAGAGAGAAGGGGAAGGTGGTGTATGTAAATAAGTAAAGGTTGTTGAAAGACGCTTTTATTAAATGAAAAATATTGGATGAGATAAGTGGATGGGAAAGTAAGGCGTAGGTTTGGGTTTTGGGTGCGAGAGTAAGGAAATATCGATGGGGGAAAGGAGATGTCGCGTGTTTATAAAGTAGTTTAATTAAGAGTGATGAATGGATTTAAATGAAGCGAGGTAAGTTGCGGAGTTGTGATGTCACAATTTTCGAAATTTGATGGAAAAATTTTTTTTTTATAGTCGGGATTATTAAAAATTAAATTTCTTGTAAATTCAAAATTCCCACGATTTTTCGATTTGTTTTGTAGTTTGTCGACGTTGTCTAGGTTAAACTGCCATCTGTCGACGGTTAATCGAAGTGGTTTGAAAATTGTTCGTTTTCATCTCGCTAGTAGGCGCTGTAGGCGCAGGTGGGATTTTGGGGAAATTTTTATTTTGTTTAAGGAATTTCGTCGTTTTCAGGTCGTCCGCTGCGTTAGCGACACCAACCGTCGATAAACGGAGTTTGATATTAAAGTTCGAACGCCTCGTCGACTTCGGAATAAATTGCTAGCATTCTTCACGCACATTTTCATATTAAACCCGAACACCACGTCTGTTTTAACGTCATTTTAATAACCCCGCGCGAAGATTAAATAAAATTAAAATTTCCGCCTATCATCATAAAACCACACCTTAAAAAAAACACTTTTTCTTTCACCAACTCATAATAAACAAATTAATTCCCCCCACAAAAAAAAAAAATCAGAGAGAACGTAAAATTATATTAACACTAAACAACAAAACTGCAGCAACACTAAAGTCGAAATTACATTCAACAACAACAACAACAACAACAACAACGTCCCAAAAAAAAATTTCTTTGCAACACGACCAAAAAAAAAAAAAAATTCCAAAGTCGACACGAAGGTGTAAAGCAATTACGACATTAACAACAAATTATTCAACACCTGCTGCGAGCGAGTTATTCTTAAATAAAACCCGACTCAATTTTTCATCACCTCACTACACCGACAAAAAAAAAAAATTCACGTTGGATTTTTAACCTTAAAAAAAAAAAACCAAAAAAAAACCAAAAAAAAACCAAAATGTCGTCGTAATCAGCAATTCGCGTGTTTTGGTAAGCGGATAAAACTATTACGCGTTCGCCGTCTGGTGTCGTCTCAGATAGTCCACGCGACTACACATAGGCAAAAGGTCTCCGAAACCTCGGGGGGGCTGAAAGGACTAAAGACGAGGTCGGCGAGGAGAGTTTTGGTGGCAAAGATTGCTTTGGGACTTGGGACAAACCACAAAAGCTAAATAAAATCGACGACCGATAACATTTCAAAAGAAAACAACAAATTACGGTTCAAACTCTCCTCTCGGTTTTATCCCCCACTTTCCCCACCCAACCCTACCCCTAAAAAAATATATTGATTTAATGTCAATTCTAATCTCACCGAGTGCATCGAATAATAAAATATCCGACAAATCCAAAAAAAAAATAAAAATACTGTCGGAATTCTCAAAACGTTCGCCGACAGCATTACAATTCCTTAAAGCGGATAACGACGTAGATTTATCCCCCAAACCCTCTCAAATCCGCACCCGTATTAAATATTAATCCAAAATAAATACTTTAAGTATCTTTTTTTTTTTCAAAATTTTTTCGAGTCACCCCACCATTTTTTTTTCTTTTTTTCTTTTAAACAAAAAGGGGGAAAATTTTTCCTCCGAGACATTTTCTTGATTTTCCCGCTAGGCGTCGAGATCGATTTTGTACGAGTAGAAGGTCACCTGTCAGATATCGAACTATTTTATGTAGAAAACGTAAAAAACAGAAAGAAATAGTGGAATTCGGAAAAAGGGAGGTTGGGGTAGACGTAGGGTTTTTTTTTTTCCCCTTCCCGTCTTATTTAGAAAATCCACCCGCCCTTGTCTGCAAAGCCTAAACTCGCCCTCTTTCTCTTTGCTCGAAAACATGAATTGGATAAATCGACCCAACTGAACAACAAACCCAAGAAAGGAAAAATAATCAAACAAAGAGGAAACCGAAGGGAAAAAAACGAAATAAGGGACAAAACAAAAAGAAAAAGGGGGGAAAAAAAAAAAAATCAAATCCGAGTGTAATAAGACTTATTTTTTTCCTTTTCCTTTTCCTTGTCCTTTGTGGTTAAAAAATCCAAAACACAAAATTTTCAACCTTGAAAAACGATGTTGGAGAAATTGCAAAATATGTTTACGGAATTCGGTTCAAACAGTTCCACTTGACAAATTTTATCTTAGAAATTGAACACAAGCTCTATAAACGTAAATAATGTCGTTTTTTTGCATTTCGAGATGTGTTACAATCTCGAAAAAATAAAATACTGGGAAGTACAGTAGACGGATAAATGAAAATGGGATTTGGAAAATGGTGCAACGACAAAACAACCGCGTAAAATGAAAATCAGTGAAATCGAGAGAGGAAAAAAAAGACACGCGGACGTGTCAGGAAAAAGTCCTCCATCGATCAGTTAAGGGACTTTTTCGTACAGGAAACTCGCAGTCCAAACGTCTTTTTTTCCAATATCTATGGTAATGAAAGACGAAAAAAAAAAAAAAAAAAGTGGTAAAAGAGGAAGAAGAAAAAGAAGAATCCAAATGCGGTAAGAAAAAAGGGGACCGGGAAAAATAAATAAAAATCTCAATATCTATTTATCAATCTATCAACACATTAAAATGAATTTAGTGTTAAAATTTTCAGTCTCCTTTATTACGTTCGTTCGCCACAAGTCAATTACCGAGCGAGTTAAAGACTTAAAGTAAATTTTCAATCCATCCGAAAAAGAATTTTTTTTTTCACAAAGCTTCACCAAACAACCTTCGTTCGCGCCAAAAAGCATTTTCGTTTTCCAACTTCTTTTGTCGTTATTGTTTCTTGAATTCGCTTAACAACATTTCGTTATCTACGAAGCAATTTAACTTACAAACAAACCCAAACGCTCACAAAGAACAAATTTCAAATGAGAACGACTACTACACAATGCGATAACCAAATTTTAAAAAAAATAAAAAATTTTTTTTTCATTTTATTTTGTAAAAATAAAATAAACAAAAAAATAAATTCTTAAAACACACATTTTCTTTTCTTTTCTTTTCATCCTTCATTTTTCTCCAAACCAAAGCACCTGCTTAAAATCCCACTCGACCATTTACAAACATAAAATAAAATAAAATAATATTAAAAACCAAAAAAAAAAAAAAAAAAACTATAAAAAAGGAACAAATGGAATATTTTATTTTACTCAAAGACGTTACTAAACGTCGACACAAAAGAAAAACGAAAAAATCCACTTTTTAAAACGTACTAAAAACTACGACGCTTTTTATTCGTCTTCGTTTTATTTAAACCCCCTTCAAAAAAAAAATAATTTCGTCCACGAGCAAAACTTTTTGCGAGTAAAGATTGCGAAAACGATGGTTTGTCGAGATTGTCGACGAAAAAAAAAATTTTTTTTTTGAGGAGATATTTCGAGTAAACCAACCACCAGACGTCGCTGATCGCGAGATGAAAGCGCGGAAATCTTCTTTGCATACGCTGTCATATATATATATATACTCCGTGTAGGAAAAACAAGGGAGAAAATGCAAATTATCCACTCAAAGATTTACGACCTGTTTCCTTTAACCTGACACATGCCATTTAACATACATCCATCAAGATTTTCTTGCAAAATACGCAAACGAGAACCTCATCTATTTTTCTATTGACTTTATCCTCGCTTCATCGAACCGACAACGTCGAAAAATAAAAATTTTTGGAGCAAAAATTTTCATCTTTTCCTCATAAATAAAAATAATAAACACGGAGTAATTTGTTGTTTAGTAATAAGAACAGCTCGTCAAACGAGGGAATTCCAAACCGACAACAACGTCGACTGAACACCGAAAATTCCGACGATGTCACGTGCGAGTTTAACCTGATCTCAACTAGAAATTTTTATAATTTTCTACAAAAATTATAAAAATCTTAAAATTTAAATACTAAAAATAAAATAAAATAAAAAGTCATCTGTCAATAAATTCCATTAATCCCACGCAAAAAAAATTTTTTTGATTTTGGAAAAATCTTAAAAATTCGAAAAATTTCGTAGACAAAGCAAATTGCAATTCATCATTCATGATTTTTCTTTAATTATAAAATAAAAATGAATAAAAATATAAAAGCGGGAAAACGATCAATTGGCCGTGCACATTGAGCACAAAGGACGAGAAAGAGAATGAGCGAGAGAAAGGACTCGGAGAACCAATAATCTTTAATCCGTCGCTGGCGATCAATCAAGAAATTTCTTTCTTTCTTCTTCTTCCTCTTTTTTCATCCTCTAATCGTCTCATTCTCTATTAACCTTTTTGCTTCCCGATACGGATTCCCCCTCCTAACAATTTTTTTCTTTTATACCACGTAATTCAATCTCCAAACTTTAATCCACCATTTTCCATCTTAATACAAAACAAACCTTTAAAACTTAATTTTTCAACCACAAATTTAATTTTATTCAAAAAAGCTTCTAAACCTAAAATTATTATCATTCTTCTCCTAAAACCAACTAAAAAAAGCATCTAAACTTAATTTAATCCTTAAAAATCATCTAATCCTGTCTCAAAATAAATTAGCCTCTCGAAACCCCCACTTTCCTAAATTTTAATTACCCCGCAACAAAAAAAACTAAAAATCAACCCTAAAAAATTTTTTAATCCAAAATTTTTTTTTTATCCTGTATCTTTTTATTCTCCTCAGCAAAAATACGTCAACGAAACAATTTCAATTTTAACCTTCATCTCTTCCCGCTGAGAAAGTGAAAAAAAAAAAAAAAAACGAGAACGAGGCTAGTCCGACTCCCCCGCCATCAAATTTCTCGAGAAATAAGATTTTCTCCCGCGGAGACTCTCGAGAAGCGTGCGGAATACTCTTTAACTTCATCATCCGCGGAAAAGATGAACAACGTACCTTGATTAACTTAGGCCTAACCAAAAAAAAAAAAAAAAAATCCACAAAAATAATTTTTTCTTCCAAAAATTACGAAAAAGTTCATTGAATCCTAATCCCCGATTTTTATTTTAAATTTTTCACCATCCCAATAATTTTCGCACAATAGTCCACAGAAATAACTTTTCTATTTGAGGCGATTTTTCTCGATAACTCGCCACCCAGATGCGAGCGAGATAAGTCCATCCTTCGTCGGGGACAATTTGGGCGAGTGTAGCCTAGTCACGGGATGCTCGTCTTCAATCGACTTCACCCGCCAATTTATCACCGAGGTAACCTCGAAACGGGGCCATTATGCTTAGTCTACCTCCTGCATTGCGTCATGTACGACACTCGGGAAAATTTAAGTTAACATGAAAAATTAATAAGACTAAAAGTCGTGGAAATTTCCCACGACCGTATTTCGACAGCGACCGAATAATTTTATCTCGTTTTGTGGAGAAGATAGAAAAATTTTCATTCATCATCGACCGATTTCTATTTCCGATCATTTTTAATATTTTAAGGGAGTCGTATTTGGTCGATTACCGGGAATAGAATCCGTTAATGTTATAAATTATTATGTTTCGAAAAATTTTTTCGATTATTCTCGTTGTTCCGAGGGAAGTTTATGAGTTTTTGATATTGTTTCAATAAAATTTTTATGTAATAAATAATGTGTTTTTACAAAAATAAAAAATTTGTTTCGCGAGTGAGGAAAAACGTGTTTTTCAAACCCAATCAGAAAAATTTAAGTTTTAGTTCAAAAAGTCGTTTAAAAATTTGTGCGGATGGAATAATGTTCTTTTCTACTTCAAAATGTTTTTCTAAACCAAAAAAATCGTAAATTTACCGAATAAAAAAAAAAGTTACTTTTCAAACAAAAGCTGAAAAAACACGTTTTCACAACCCAAAAAGTCGAATTTCTACCATTGAAAATTTATTACCACGCCAAATTACGCTCACACACAAAAAAAAAAAAACTTCCAAAACTGAATTAAACCAACTCCCTAAAAAAAAAATCCTACAACATGTTACCAACCTTCTCTTAAAAAAAAAAAAAAAAAAAAAAAATCATCCCCATCAGATATCATTCCATTCGACTGAATTATCGTCGACGACCAAAATTCACAATCACTTCCTCCCCCTAACGGCACAGAATTTCAACCAATAAATGACGTTCACCTTATCGTTCGAAGTTATATAGAATCTAAAAACTTCTGCGTGGGAAGGGATTTCAGTTTGTCAATTCATCCGCGACGGTCGCAGTTAGTTTTCTCCTTCTCTCTCTCTCTCTCTCTCTAGAGGAAACTTGTCATTGACATGGACGAGAGCAGCCTTCACGGAAATGTGTCGGACGTTCCGTTACTAGCAACCAATTAACTACGAAGTTGCGTCTCATTAGCCTACAACAAGCTCTCTACCAAAATCCATTAGTAAACCAACACGTCACGGACGTCCTTCCAAAAGTGTTTATCTCGAAATTAAACTTTTATCTTCACAATTTAATCCCACTCACATTAAACCTAACACAACTCCGCCATGTTTTTATTTTTTCCTCAAAACTCAAACTAAAAATTGATTTAAAACTTACATCTTACAAAATTTCAACTAAAGAGGAAAAATAAATTCTCTCAAAAGTGAAAAGGGAAAAAAAAAATAAAAAATAAAAATAATGTAAACTGTTTAGATAATTTGGAGAACATTACGCGCAAAGAATTGATGACAAGGAGCTTTCACCATCTTTCTCCGCTTTTAATGGACTCGCATCTACTTGGCAAACACTCTTAAATCCCAACCTCAAACGACGCTACAAAGGAATAAAACGAATATAATTCCGTTTCCCATTTACTCGGCACAAACTCGCCTCCTAGCGAGTGTTAAAAAAAAAAAAGGAGCAACAATTTCGATGTTCGTCTCGGTGAATTTGCACCTTAAACCATTTTCAAGCTACGGGCAAGCACGCAAGCAAGCAAGCAAGCAAGCAAGCAAACGCGGGAGTGAAGAGTGAAGTGAAATTAGAACGCGTGCTCCCGGTGCCAACGTCGAGCCGATAAATTTTGCATATTCAATCCAATTACATCTTCGCAGTTATTCTCCGCGATAATGACATCGATATTCACAACACTCTACTAAAGGGACGCAGTTCCTCTCAAATAAACACAACCTCGACAACCAACAGCAGCAGGTGGCTTACTTAGTAATGAGGCAATGCGGATGGAAATTGATTTACAGCGGCAAAATTAAACCCCCGGTGGAAAAAAAAAAAAATGAAATAAAATTAAAAAAAACATGACGGAGAATAAACACAACTAAAAGAACAAATCCGTCCAATTCACTATTTCCATTTCAACGTCGACTTAAGTGTACTCGGTTCTAATTAGCATAAAACAACGAAGAAAAAGAAATTAACCTTACGTGGAATTAGCGAAGAAGAGAAATCAATCAGTTGGATGGATCGATACCTTTTATCACCAAAAATCAGAATTAAAAATTTAAATTTAAATTTAAAATTTAAAAGTTTTTTTTTCAACGGAGAAAATTACATACCTTTTTGTGTGCTAAAAATAAACGAAAAATTACACTAATAACACGGAACTTTAAAAAAAAAAAAAAAAAAGGAGGAAAAAAATTTATAACAGCTGATTAGCAGTGTACACATTACGACTATTAATCAAATTTACCCCTTAATCAGCTATCATGACAACCAAACCCACAACATTACCCCATAAAAACAGGTCTCGCCATCAACAAACTCAACTCGCCAACTTCCATTTTTGTTTCTCTTCATCTCGATTTAACCCCCTAACCCTGACAATTCGCGTCCCCTAAAATAAAAAATACGATATAACATCGTCCATCTCCTCGCACATGGCTCACACACACAAACAAAGTCAACGACCAAAATTGAAGAAAAAATAAAAAAATAAACACCAAAAAAACAGATGCGGGGAATTTCGGGAAGAAATAAAAACGAAAAAGCACCGAACTAAAAAGACACTACGGATATGGAAAGAAAACGACAGCGCACGCTCAGTTGTCCACGTGAGAAAGCGAGATCAGAGGGAAGCCGGGAAAGAGGGGCGGGGGAAGGGGGTGAACGAGAGCAAGGGCGACACACTCACACACACACACACCACTCTCACACTTACACTCACGCATTTCGCCGGAGCCTATCTTTAGGATTCCATGGATCGCGAGCTGCCTTCGCTTCGCCGCACGCGTGCGTCACGTGGCTCGTCGGCGTACACTTTCACCGGCAACGCAGCGTGGGAGTGGCACCCACTTAAAAACACATCACAGACCCACCGTCTCAGGAATTTGTGTCAATGAAAAGCATGGATGTGATCAACGCGTCGTCGTCGTCGCTCGATCCCAACGCCACCGATCAACAATTCCCGCCGACGTCGACTTGGATGTCGCCGTCGGCGGCGTCGTCAGCGACGGAGATTACCAGCCAACAAGCTGCGGGAGATGCCGGCTGGAGTTTCGAAGGGATGGGCGTCGCGGCCATCCTCACGTCGCTCATCTTAGTGGGCACTGCACTAGGAAATATCTTAGTCTGTCTGGCCATTTATTTAGAGAAACGTCTTCATAACATGACCAATTATTTTCTTATGTCTCTCGCTGTAACAGATTTAATGGTGGCAGTTAGTGTCATGCCATTGGGTATCATCACCATCAATGAAGGTAAGAACAAAAACTTAACCCGTTATCAATCTTTTTTTTTTTTTTTACAACCGTTTTTCCGCCACGTTTTTCTCACATTTCACCCAAACCTCTCATCATTCATTTTTCTATTCAACTCCTACCACCCGTAAAAATTCGAAAATATTTTATCCAAACACGTCACCGTTTTTCGAAAAACATCGAAAAACACACACACAAAAAAAAAAGCAAAACAACAAAATAGACAAAAAAAAAATTTTTTTTTGCTAGCACAACAACTTTTTAAAGCACCTGCTCTTTTTCCCCCTCCACCTGAACACACACTTTTTCTTCCTATTTTTTATTTAACAACTAAATCGTTACTAAACCCGAAAAAAAAATTTTTTTTTTCTTCTTCTTCTTCCTTTTTTAACCTGTAAACGTATTCAACACGCACAACCTTATTGTACTTCACACAAAAAAAAAACCAATAAAACCCCATCAACTCACCTATAAACTACATTAACTAACAAGTGCAACCCAATCAGACAACACAAGAGATAAATAAGTCTTTGACAACTCACACCACGTTCGTCTCAACTTCCCGATTAACACCTACTCAATAAAAAAAAAACCCAGTCATCAACTTCGAATAGAAGGGCGTGGCCTTTAATGGCTGCTCCCCAATTTATTACCTCCTATCAAACACATTCCTAAAGCCAAAACGACACCTCGCGTAGCAAAACCAAAAATCTATTTTCATTTTACACAGTAATAAGCTCCACAAACTAATTTTTAAATTTTCTTCCATGCCCATCGTAAAACAACGATTAGTTACACTTCGTCTCGTACAAAAAAAAGGCCTAAAAAAAAAAGAGGGGGAGAAAAAAAAAAAAAAGAATAATTCAATCAAAAAGGTATTAAGTCTAAATTACTCTCCTAGTTCCCGTATTTCAATTAAAACGAGACTAACGCAGATCAAATCTTAATAAGACGCCATCTTACGTCCGAGGTAAGAAACTAGAGTAGAAAACCGTTGACTCATTTACAACCAAAACATTCATTGCTTCGCTCGACTGCCTGTTTTGTTTTTTTACACCTTAATTAAATCCTGCCATTCCGGAAACAATTTTCTTACTCTTCGTCTGTGGTCGACATCTATCACTGATGTCGGTAAAGTACAAACTGGCAGTTTCCATGACGACGTTTTTCTACGTTCGATTTCTCCAACATCTAAGCATACAAAAAAAGCTCTTTACGCGGACAAACCTGTCAACCACGAACACCTGACTGATATTAAAAAATAAAATTAGTAAATAAAATATTAAATAAATAAAACCGGAATTTTTTTTTTTTTTTTGAAAATCCGACACGTGTCGAACAAAATTTGATAAATCGATTTGTTCGACGTTGTTTTAAAACTTGTTTACGTTGGACCAGGGGAAAATATTTTTAAAATGTTGGTTCAAATGATTTGAAGACACTTTATTCGTCATTCATCGGTGAATTTTTGTCGACTTCGAAAAGTTTTACGCTTCGATTCACAATTTTTCACCGCGTTAAATATTCAACTCCCAGATGAGAATGAGAATTTATTTTTTAATCGAGTTAAGTGACAGAAAAAAAATCTAAAAATAGAGCGAAAATATAATTATATCACCTTTTCTTTACAAAGTATCGTGTTAAAAAAAAAAAAACCTCACGCAAAAAATGCAAATTTAATTTAAATTACCGGTTTCAATTTTAACACCTATCGAGTTCAACCTAGAAGCTTTACATTTGTTCTCACATTAAACAAGTCCCCTTCGATTTTTCACCACTTTCTTAAAAAAAACTCAAACACAAAAAAACCGACTTCAACTTGTTGCTCAAAAAATTTCAAAAAAACCAAATTCTAATTTAACAAAATTAAAATTTAACGTAAAACTTTAAAATAAATATTCACGGTGAAACTGCACTGCAAGCTACCCATGTCCTTAAAACTTCTTCATTTCTTCGCCAGCAGAAATTAATCAATTATACTCAACCAACGTAAATTATTCACCTCACAGATGCGCTTCAAAAATTTAATATTTCATAAACGCTAAGATCTTTTTCCATCCCAAATAATTTTTCCTCCCATTCAACGTGTCCCTACACCCGTGACAATTTCTTTCTCTTTCTTCGCCACAATTAAGACAAAAATCTTAAAGGCGGTGCGCGATAAGAACAAAGCTCTTCGCGTCACCCCACGTGACATTTTAACTGAAACTAAATTCCTCTCGCGAACTCATCACTTTTCAACTCCCGACAATAATTTCCACACGCACACCGTGCATGCACTCTAGCAAATAGATTATCCTCCAAGTCAGACCTCGGTTTAACTTAATCGCGCGAAAACGCGTTGGGTTTACAATTGACTACGTCGAATTGAACTGAGTTTTTATATACAGAATTTTAACATTCAAGTTTTCACCCCGAGTCAAATCTCAACGGGGGTTTTTGCGGAAGAAAAAGTATTGCCGTCGACAACGCGACAAATTCAATAACAAGACCGTAATCCTGATCTTTTGCATTATGCAGTCTCGACTTCGCAAACATCACGCAACATCTCCAATGAAAAAAAAATAAAAAAAAATAGAGTAACGATGTAGTGTGTGTAGAAAAAAAAGGAAGGCGTAGAGTGGTGCAATATTTATTTATTGTAGGAGAGTTGAAAGAAGGAAGGTTGAAAATTAAGTTTTTGGGTATCTTGTTATTGTAGGTTTTTATTTTTAGAAGTTTTCGTTAATAGTTATTTATTATGTATGGTTTTGGTTCGTGTTCAGAGATGTCGATGTTTTATTTTTATTTTCGTGAAGGTATTTTTTTTTTTTTAAGTTGAAAATTTTTCTTTAAACTCAGTTATTTCTTTAAGTTTTTCAAATTGAAAATACCAAAATTTCTAAAATTTTTGAAATTTTGGTATTTACAATTTGAAGAACTTAAAGAAATAATCGAGGATAATGAAAAAGTTTCAAAAGATCGGAAAATGAAAAATTCGAAATTTCTGAAGAAATACAAAAAAATATGGAAAATTGAAAATTTCTATCAACCTTAAAATTGAAAATATTTAGAAAATTTGAAAATTTCTGTCACCCTTAAATTGTAATTTTTTAATTTTCTAAATATTTACAATTTAAAGATGATGGAAATTATCAATTTTTCATATTTTTTTGTATTTCTTCAGAAATTTCCAATTTTTCATTTCTACTTCCACCAAATTTCTAAACTTTTTCATTTCTATTTCCACCAAATTTCTAAACTTTTTATTTCCCTTTCACCAAATTTCCAAACTTTTCATTTCCCTTTCACCAAACATCTCAACCTTCAAACCAACCAACAAAAACCCAATTTACCTTTAATCTCAACCCCTCACTCCAAAAAACTTTCTAAAATTTCTCTTATTTTTTATCTCCCTAGGTTTCTTTCCACTGCCGTCCTTATGTTGCTTTACATGGGTCTTACTCGACGTACTTTTCTGCACATGTTCCATCATGCACTTGTGCACCATTTCCGTCGACCGCTTCCTCAGCCTCCGCTACCCAATCAAATACGGTCGCATCAAAACCAAGAAACGCG
Source organism: Stigmatogaster subterranea (assembly GCA_034696085.1). NCBI lineage: Eukaryota > Metazoa > Arthropoda > Chilopoda > Geophilomorpha > Himantariidae > Stigmatogaster > Stigmatogaster subterranea. The sequence goes on from JAQIWS010000069.1 coordinate 50,735, forward strand.
TCGTCCTCAAAATCTGTTTCGTCTGGCTCCTCTCAATCGCCATGTCCCTCCCCATCGCCTTCCTCTACGCCCGCGACGAGCAATTCGTGCTTCGCAACGGCGCCTGCTATCTCCAAGACCCCCTTTACGTCACAATCGGCTCCATAGTGTGCTTCTACATTCCCCTCGCCATTATGCTCGTCACATACGCACTCACCGTGCACCTGCTCAATCAAAAAGCGATACAAGTGTGCGCCAAAAACGGCGGTAGCAGCAGCAGTAAAGGGGAAAGTGGCTCAACCCCTTTAGTACTCGAAACGACTTTTACTACTTCGCAACCGTCCACTTCCACTACGTTGAATGGATTGCGGAGAATGTTATCAAAAACGTACTCCGTCAGTTCTTCCACCATCGAAGCCGACACGCAACCGTCGAGCAGCGGAGGCGGCGGAGGAGGTGGCGAAACCGCGTCGACGTCGACGTCGACGAGTACATCGACACCCGCTGGAGGAAGTCGGTGTTTGACGATGGTCGACACTCACATTCCCGTCGCTCCGTTACCAGCTCGAAAAGAAGTTCACGCGATAAGGAAATATTCCGTCAAATGTCGACCCGGATCACGAGGCTTAGATCAAACGAGCGATCAACACGATTTGTGGCTTCAAGTGACGACTGATCCGTCGGGGAAAACATATTCTTCCACGTTAATCCCTTCGGTTTCCATTAAAAACATTCCACTCGACGCTTCTAGTCCTAAAACGGCGACCGACGACGCCATTTCCGTCGACAACGACAGTAGCCAATCGATCACGTCGCAATCTTTCCGAGAAGCGTCGAGTTCGGTTAGCTCTCGACAAGAATCGACGTCACTCGCGCCGAAAGAATCTTCCCAGCATTCTCGGTCACCGAGTAATCCGTGTATGCGAAAGTGGGCAGCGCGAAACGGTCGTTTTTTGCGAGCGGAACGAAAAGCGAGTAAAGTGCTGGGCGTGGTTTTTTTCACCTTCGTCGTGCTGTGGTCTCCGTTCTTCCTTCTCAATTTACTTAGCGTGTGCAAAGAATGCGTTAAACACATTAGTCCTCAGCTTCAAGACACAGCGTTGTGGTTGGGTTACGCTTCTTCTATGGTCAATCCTATTTTCTACACCGTGTTTAACAAAACTTTTCGACAAACTTTTGCAAAGATTTTAAAGTGCCGATGGAAGGAAATTAAACGATGATAAGTCGAGGAATAGAAATGATAATTAAGTGACACTGATTATATTTTTTTGTGTTTCTGGAATTCAAATTAAAAATTAAAGGTGAAAAAAATCAAAGAATTTTAAATTATGTTCATTTTTTAGGTTTATTTAAGCCTACTCATTTGTACTATTTTTAAATCGTGCAGCTCTCTTCAAAAAAAAAGAAAATAATAATTTGAAGCTTGCTTGGATTAATAAAAATAATCCCGCACTCTGTAATTCAAAATTAATCAAACGTTTTCTTAAGGTGATAAGACGCTTTAAAAAATTAAAAAATCGCTTTTTAAAAAAAAAAATTCAAACAGAAAAGTCATCAAAATCTAAAAAAAAAATTCTCATTTATCCCCAAAACTAATTAACCAAACTTTTACCCCATTTTTTCTACTCCGCACCAAACAACCTAAAACCCAAAAACAGTAAAAACTCAACCTCCTCAATTGGAAAAATTTCTCAAGAGATTAATCTTCAACTCATTCTTCTCGATCATTAACCCAGCAATAACACAAATTTCATCACCATCAACAACAACAAAACAACAAAACTTCCTCCACCTTAAAAAAAAACCAAAAAACGCCCTCTATCAGCAGTTACAACTACCAAACCATTACCGAACCTAAAACAAATCCCACATCTACCTTCTTCTTCTTCCTCCAACTACAAAATCCGATACACGCACCCTCGAGTTTAACACCCAAGTAGCGAAGCTATTAAACTCCTTCGCTGACCCGATGGCTTTTAATCACCATCCTCATTCCGTTACCCACCTTTAACCAACGCTATAAACACCACTCGAAACGAGAGTAAAAAATCTATTTTCCGCCTCACATATTTCCTACAATGCATCATCCATCACACGCGACTACATAGCAGTCGAGTTTAAGTTTGTGGATTTAAAGTGGCGCTGAAGAGAAAATAAACTTAAAATCCCTTCGGTTGCAATTCAACGCAACGTTCACTTTTGTCAACAAATGGAAACGAAAATTTTGTTACTGCAGACATTTTTTTTTTCTCCCGCGGAAGGATGCCACTAACTACGTGTGTGTGTGTGTGTGTGTGTCTGCGTGGGAATGATTGTGAGGCGGGGGTGTTGACAATTGCCATGCCCAATTGATCAATCGAAAGTTGGGTCCGTGAACGCGCGTAGGGTACGTCGACTGAAGACAAAATAAAATTTTCGGTTTAAAAATGAAAAATGAAAAATAAAAATAGTATAAATAAAATAAAAGATGTCGTCGACCAAACCTTGATTATTAAATCCGTGTTGAAAAAAAAATATTTTTTTTTTCTTTATAAAAAAAATGATGCCAATTTGTCGCGCTGTAAAAGCTTCCTCGTTATTTTTATTTTTTATTTTTTATTTTTTAATATTGGAAATAAAAATAAAAAAAAACTTTTATTTCCAATTAAACGACGTACCAAAATTGGTGCTTAGTACAAGTGCGAGGGAAAAATAAAATAGCAACGACGAAAAAGCTTTTCTATGATCGACTGAGTAAAAAGATCCTCGAAAAAAGAAAAAAAAAGGGGGAAAATAAGAGACTTAAAACAAAAAAAGAAGATAAAGAGAAAAAGGGGGAGAAAAAAGAAAAAGGGGGAGAAAAAAGAAAAAAAAAGAAGACGGTCCAAAAGCAAAAAGCGCCAAATTAGATGATAAAACAGCCTCATCTTCTCCACTCACCGACCATACAAGTTTCCATTAAGGTAGAAAAGGTAAAAGCAAAGGAAGCGAAACTTAATCCAAATTGGAAAATAAAAGAAAAAAATATAAGTGTCTCCGAATAAAAAGGAAAAAGAATGAGAGCATCACTCGAAGCATTAAATTGAAAAAGCCATACAGGTAAAAGCGAATAAAAAAGGGGTCTTTCCTGAAAAATTCGAGTGAAGTGTAATTAGCATCTGCGCGCAATCAGAAAACGTGGGATAAAAAAGAAAAAGGGAAATTTTAACCCAGAATGCATCACTCGGTATACTAAGCTATCTTTTATGCTAATCAAATTGTGCTCCTTCTTCTAAATTAGGGGTTTACCCTTCAAAGATAATTTTTCCCCAATTTCCTAATCGAAAAAGCCTCAAACCATTTCCTGATATTAAAAATTTAAAGTCAAAGTTTGCCTAACATGAAAAATAATGTGAATAAAAGATGAATAAATAAATAAATAAGAAATGACAAGTTTTGGATTTGAGTTGTGAGCCTAACGACGAAGTTGGAGGAACTCCGCTAACAGCGCTCTATCATCTCAAAAACCTTGAATGCGGAATCTTTGAATTAAAAATCTCTCGTTTCAAAGTCCCCGGAGATGAAATGAACCGGAGGACAAAGATAAACTGCGTAATTTTTCTTAAACCTCAACGTTGGAAGACGGCCAAAATAAAAACAACGATATTAAAATGTAAAATGCAAATTTTAGTCCAACTTCGCACGGCGCGCCGTTGCTGAAAATTGTGTTAAAAATATCGACGTTAATAATTGTCTAGTAATAACGAGTGAAGGGGGGAAAATTTACTCGTAAATTCACTTCTGTCAATGACAGATTGAGCAATTAGTGAATATAATTGTGAGCGTCACAAGTACAGCGAATTTCAATTGAACCAGTCGAACGAACTAATTACAAACTCGCGTCATCTTATCGTCGTCGTCGTCACCTTCCATTGGTCAAAACAGAGGAAACTTTGAAAATTGAACGTTTAAAAAAAATTAGAAATCGTTAATACACGTGGAATTCAACGTTGTTGAAATATTAACTAGACTTTTATTTCGTCGTCCGATTTCCCACTGGACTTAAATTTAATTTATTTATTCGCAAACACACGGTTTCAATCCGGTCGTCTCAAAACCGACCGAGAGAGAAACCTAAACTAAATCAGAACCGACTCAATTTGCAATTCTAAACGCAAATTACCAACTGACCACTAATTAACACCCCCCTAGCGCATCGTAACACGAAAATCAGCCAAACTATTTATCATATTAACTCGATACTCGTTATCGCCACAACCAACACCGTCGCCGACGTGTTAAAATAATTATACATTTTTAACACTATTAAAGTACTGTAGTAATAATAAAATAAATAATTTTCTTTCCTACCTGAACAGTAGAAAACCGAGTGAAGTGACAGCTGCTCGACGAACGTCATCGTTGACGTCACTGACCGCGACGTGCAGAAGTCGACGAATCGCTCTATTGTTTCCCGATCCACAATAAGCCATCGCTATTGTATACATTCCAGATCGGCGGAGAATGGGATCTTTATCTCGACATAAGCTTTCTATCAAAGTGTCCGCTTCTTCGAGTCGACCGTACATGGTGAACGCGATGCCGATCGACAAACCGCGAAGAATTTTTTCGTGTTGAGTTTCTTGTGCGTACTGTAAAACAAATATTTTAAATAGTAAAAAGATGTAGATTTAGTAATGAATTTTGAATACATACAGCGACCATATCTTCTATCGCCGATGATGATTTTGAGCCGAGCATCACTAATCCCATAGCAATTCCCGCCGCTTCACCCGTAACTGCGTCATCTTGGTACATGTTAAATTTTAGTTGCTCGTAGACATCTATTTTAAAAATAAGTTAATTGATGAATTATATCTCAGCAAAAAGTTTTTTATATTTCCAAACCTTGTCTGTATGTTCCCATTGCCGCTAAACCAATTCCTAAACAACCGCCATGACGAACAATCTAAAATTAAAAAATAAAGAAAAATTAAAAATTAAAAACATAATTTGAGGAAAATTGAGGAAAATTCTTACCTCGTTGGTCGTTTCTTTGAGTTGGTTCAAAAGATAATCCACCATCGGTCCTGCGTGATTAGCGTGGATAAGACCCAACGCGTACAATCCACCACCTTCAGAATAACCGCTTCCTGGACCCGAATCTTTTGGTAAGTACGATGACATTAAATTCAAAGCCTCCTTTTCGTGACCCTATTTAATCATCAAAATAAAGCAATTTAATCCTGAAATTTAAGTTATTAGAAATTTTTTTTAGTTCTTACCCTGTGAATCACTCCTAACGAGGCGGTAGCGATAAATTTCGCCCAGTTGGTGGCTCGCGCTAACCATTCGAGGTTATCCCTGAGAAACTGGTCACTCGTTGTTCCGCAATGCATAAACGAGTTGGCGATTACAGTTGCGGTATGACAAACTGAATTTCGAACTGCATCCTGCTCGAAATTGGAATGACAAATACAATTAAAAAAAACTAACGAAGTATTTTCCACAAAAGTTTAAAAAAATAAATTTTAGCTTTTTATTTACTTTGGTGTTTTTTAAGATAAGCAAATCCGTTTTGTTGTTGCGGATGAGAAATTGTAGGTGCAGTCCGATTGTAATTTCACCGCTTAAAATTGTCGCCATTTTTTCCAATCTCAAGTGATAACGACGTTCATCTTCGGTCTGATTAAATACAAAATAATTTAGATTCTGCAATATTTGATCACGAAATATTTTTGTAAAAATGTATTTTACCATATTTTCTAACTTAACAGCCGCAGCTGCTGCCACTTCTGCGGGTTTTGGGTCAACATCCATCGATTCTCCTTCTTTTTTGGATTCGGTGGATTCTTCAGCTTGTGGTGCAGTGCTAACTGGAGCCGTGGATCTCAACGCTTGAAGAACGCGAGTTAAATACTGTTGAGTAGCGCTCTCGTACAAATCAAAAGCGATTTGAAAACACATCATCGCGTTTTCCTATAAATTCAAATGCCACATAAATAAATAAAAACCCAATATCAAAAATTTATTTCGAATTTCTTTACCTCAGTATCTCTAAGTAACGTATCTAAGACTTCAGCTACAGCTTGCGGATCATCCAAGAAGATTAAACACTGACATACGTTGACGAAATCTGGAGTCTCCAAGTTACGGTATAAACGGACTAAGGTACGTAATATTTGATTTCTAAAATGTCGGTTTTCGATAAGCGACATCACTACTTTGAGACTATACGATAACATTCCGGGAATGTCGTCCTGAAATAACAAAATTTATTGAATGATTAATTAAATTTTACAAATAAAATACGTTTACTACCGATTGGAGAATGGCTTTTTCGAATACATCGAGTTTTCGCGTTTCGAGAGCAATACCAACTGCTTGTTTGTATTGCTCGTGATCAAAACATCTCTGAAACATGCGACTAACGATAGCTTCTAAACGTGGATCGATTTCTTTTTTATCTTCATCTTTACTTTCTGCATTGTGCACTCGCTGCTTTGTGTAGTAATCAATGCATTTGGCTAAAAATAAAATTGTTAAAAATATAAAATTTTTAGTACTAAAGCTATTTTTATAATACTTACAAATAGTAGTTTCGACATATTCTGTCGTAGAACTGACATCGAATAAATTTCCTGCTCCTAGAGCGTACTGTAAGGAATCTTCGTACGCGCCCAGATGATAATAGACTTTAGACGCAACTAATGCAGCCATTTCACGGTTAGAAAAATTGTTATCTTCATATAACATTTCTCTATAAAATGAAATTCAAAGATATTTTATTAATCGTTGAACGAAGTTTTGCTATTGGATAACTTACATTTTTTCAATCGCGTCCGAAATTTCAGCCCAAAATTCGTCTACGACTGCGTTGAGTTTTCTGAGGGCGAATATCTTCAACTCGGGCTCATTTTCAGCCAAAAGAGAGATTATGCCAGCTATGGATGCACAACAAAAAATTCATTAAGATGACTCAGCAATTAACAAAAATTTGCTAAAAACGTTATAACGTAATTGTAATTTCTTTTGAGTAATTCTGATTAAGCCTTAATGAAAACAGGATTAAAATCTAACTAAAAACAGTTGACCAAAAGCGCACTTGACACACATCAAAATTGCAACTCATCCTGATCAAACAGAAAAGGCATATTTTCTAGCTTACAAATGCATGATTTTTGACTAAAGTAGACTCTGTACGAATCTTAAATTGATAAATTAAATCAGATCGAGCCATCAAAATTCTTACCGGCAGAAGTAATATTCATTTTGATAGATTAAACGTGTCCCAAACACGCCGAAACAAATGAAAACGAAATCGACGTTGGTTCTGCGTCCGGTCTCAAACCGTGTTTGAAGTGTATTGTGGGATTGTTTTCGCCATGCGAGCGGAGGTGGGCACAGCGCATGCGCGACTTGTGACGTCAGATGGAATTTTTTGGCGTCATTTTTGAATTGTGCGTAATTTCTGGAAATAAATTTCACCTTACATTTAGGTTAAATTGATGTCATTTGTCAATCCGCTCAGCTTGTAATGTGAACTGGGCTCTTAAATAACAACTAAAGACTCTTTTTTACACGAATAAACGACATTTTATTCAACATTCTTTAAAAACTTTGTTTGTGGTACGGTATTGGAGTTGACGGTTCGCTCACTAATTTTTGGATAAATTGAATTGGTGGATCTCCATTTTCATTCCATATTTTGTAATCAGTTGACAAAAATTGACTTTTTGAATTTATTTTTACACTAGTTTGCGATGACGTGTGAATCGATTTAGAATCGATCAAATAACCGCTGAAAGTGAAATCGCTGATTTGGAAATTAATAGAAACGAAAGCGTCCGATACAAACTCGCTTATTTCTTCTTTCGACGTGAGCGTCGAAGTTAAGTACACCGAACCTTTTAAATTGACTTCTGGATTGTGAGATGGAAATTTATTATCTCGTAATGTCCAAATTATGTTTTCAGCGTCTTTCGACGACGCGATGTTTCCCCAAGACGGTTTCAATTCGAATCTGGCGATTTTTCGATTAGAAAACGGAATACAAACTTCGCACGTCACAAAATTATTCTTCACTTCATCGTCTAGCTTAAGTTGAAGATTTATATCGACGTGACTGTCGAAGTAAAACATTTTATATTTGCCTGTTATTGGAAAATTTTTCAATTTAACATCGTAATAACAAAGCGCGATTGAATTTAAACACGGTTTAAAACGTAATTTCGTGGCTTTCGGGGTTAACGAATCTAGTTGATCGACATTGTAAACGCACGGATGAACAGCTACTAGGTGAAAAGGTAGCAAATTATTTTTGTTTGTAGACGACAAACTCAAAGTCACTTCGTTATGCGATGGCGTCAAAACTCCGCTCCAAATCACGCTGCCGTACACGTCGATAACGTTTTTAATATCGGGGTTGTTGTACTGAATCCCGCGAATAAATTCGGTAACTTTCACACTCGCGATTTGATTTTTAGTTGCAGTTGGAATTATATTTTGTTTGACGTCAGTCAGGGATGGAATCGTCGTCAACGCAGCGTGAACTAAACTCGGATCCAATTCACCTGGTCGTCCCAACGGCATTGAAAACGATAAATATTTTTCCAACTTTTCCAATAATTGACTCGATTTCTGAGTCCCGGATCCCAAGAGTGATTGAATGCTTATTAAAACCGAAAACGCGGTTGAAACTGATTCCAATTCCAGTAACGACTCAATCGATGATGATGAACTCAACGCTTCGTTTTTGATCAATGGCAAACAACACAAAAGATGACCGTAATGATTGATTACAACCACCGGCCATAAAATAACATTTTCTTCGATGAATAGTTCAATCACGGGCGATCGATTAATTACGTCGAAAGCATCACGGTTTTCTACAAAAATATCGTTTGTTTTTTGGTCGAGTTGTAAAGCACAAACAACGGCGTTAGCGATTTTCTCGTTATCACGAGGTAACGGTTGGTATCTTGATCCTAATAAATTTCGTGCACGTCTTTCGATGACGCTAAATCGTCTGATATAAAGAACTTGCCAGTCGGTTTCCTTTCCTACAGCTGTGATTGGAGTTAAAATCCACAACGCGCGCACGCTCATTTTTATGATGGGGTTTTGTAATGGAGTTTGACAGTGCGCGGTGAAAGAAGGCAGCCTCGAGACTGATGCCGAATCAGCTGACATGAAGATAATATTGTACAGCGATAAGGACTGAGATTTTGTCAGTTCTTGTTTTGATTATATGTGGTCAAGGCAGACGCATCCATTTTTTTTCGTGCGAAGTTTGACGGATTTTGAGTTTGAGGTTTTTTCAACAGTACTGTAATAAAAAAATTATTTTATCAGTTTTTGTTATCTAAATATTAGTGGAAAAAATGAAACATATCTTATTTACCGCACTTGAATGCAGACGATTGATGTTGTGGTTGTAGGTTTGAAAAACCGCCACCAGAGTGGAAAGTAATCACATGATGACGTCAGGTTGTTTACCCGAGATGCATTTGATGTGCAGCCAAAAATGGCGTGCAATTTAAATACCGTCGAAACGGTTGGGTAACGAATTTTGATTCCTTACGGTAAGTAATCTGAAATTTAAGATGAATTTATCTATTTTTGCTTTTTGACGTTTAAGAAATTGTAATCAATGTTTACGGTTCGTTTTGTTAATTTAGTTGTGGTGTACATGGAGTCTGGGCAAAGATTGTTTACTTCTGAAAACGATATGGATAATCAACTTTCTTTTCCGTAAATTTAAAAAATTTTCTTTACGAGTTATTTCCTATTTACGTAATGAAAATTTGTCCGTAGTTCCGAATCAAACTTGTGTGTCGCTTTGGATGTACCCTGGTCAAGAATTCAACAACTGGTACAAGAATCAGATTCGATGCTTCATTCCACGCCATCGTTGGTGCATCAGACATCGGACTGCTCGATGGATAATTGCAGAATCGACTTTTGCTCTGTACTATGATTATTTTTTTTAATTAATTATCGTTATAATTTTGAAAAATGTGTTTAAAATTTTGCAGAATTGTGACGGAAAGACTCAAGAATTGAAACAGAAGGTAACTTAATGATCGACAAATTTTCGTAAAGTAAATTCTAATTTTGATTTTTTAAAGCTTGCAGAAAACCAAAAGCAGCTGACTGTTGCAATCTCTTCCAATTATACAAAAAATGTGATGATAGAACAGCTGGATAAGGTAACCAGAAGGATTTTTTAAATTGTGTACCGTAAAAATAAATACGAGAATTGTTGCGCAGACGTTATCAAAAATAGTCGAAGGATGGAAAAGACTAGAAACCGAAAAGGCAGCTCAAATTCTTAAAATTGAAAACGAAAAGAACGACGCAAAATCTGAACTTAAAAAGGAACAAGAGGTTTGGAAGCTTGTGTACTCGAAAAATGCACATTAAAAGCGAAACTGATCATTTTAGGTTTTAATAAAAATGGAAGACGAATTGACAAAAACGCTGGACAAATTAGTGAATAGTCAAAAAGAAATTGAAGAAGTTCACAGAGAAAAGGAAGCTTGGGTAATGTAGTATCCACTAACCTGTTCATTTACTGTAATGTGTTTAAAATTTAGTAAATTTAAATAAATATTTGTAGGTTGCAGAACGTGAAAACAAAATAAAGAATTTATCAGAGGAATTAATTTCAGAGCGAAATAGAAATAACAATATGGTAGCAACACATAAGGCTCTCAACGAGGAATATGAAAAGAATATTCAAGAAATCAACAATAGACTTAATACTGTAAGCAAATATTTAAAATTTACTTAACAAGAAGAAATATTTATTTTTTAATGCAGGAAAGGCAAGAATGGACTTTAATTGAAGATAAATATGTAACTCAAATAAAAGCAGTTCAAGCGACATTTAACTCCTTGCGTGAAGAACACGTTCAAATGGAACAAATGTACAAAACGAAGAATATTCAAATGGAAATGTTGACCAGTCAATTAGAAGATGTTTTGAGAGCAAAGGTAAAATTAATTCGGAGTATTAAATAAATAGATGATTGTTATATTGCATTAATTTTGTAGGAGAGTTTAAAAGTTGAAGTGAATATTCTAAACGCAAGAAATTCGGCTGAAAAAATCGAAATTGAAGCCAATCACAAAGAAGAGCTTGAGTTACAGGTATCTCATTAAATAATTTTCGTGTTGTTTTTAAAGTAGAATTCAGAAACATTAATGGTAATTTACAATTATATTTAAAGAAAATAGCTAACGAGAAGGGTTTGCAAAATTTAGAAGAAAAGTTACGATTCGAGCACGAAGTAAACTCCAAACAACTTGAAATTAATTTCCAACACTCGATGGAAGAGATTTTGCAAAAAAGGAAAGAAGAAGAAACCAAAAATCGACAAAAATTAGAACTGGAACTCGAAGAAACGCTAAAAGAACAGGCTCAGAGACTTAAATACCATTTAAAATTAAAGGATGCTGAGTTTGAAGGACAACAAATCAACAGAGAAGAAAAAATACGTGAGATGATGGAGGAAATAGTGCAACTCAAAAAGGAAAATGCAAATTTGTCTAGCAGTCGAAGTCAGTTAATGGCTAGGATTCAAGATTTGTTACAAAATCAGTGGGACGAGTCTCTGAGAATATTATACGGAAATTCTGAGCCGTCATTGGTGAGTAAAATTAATTAAATCAAATACTTAAACTTAGTAAAATATTTTTTTTTAGAAATTAAACCTATCGTCCCTTCCACCACAAAGTTTGCACGATATTATGAATCGAGAACTAGATTACCTTCCATGTTGCGAGAATACTAAACCTTTCGTCGTTAAAGAACAACGTTTGCATAAATGCAACAACGACATTCGCAAATCGGAGTCGCATTCGAATTTAGACTCCTTTTTAAAGCGAAACACCTTTTCAAGTGTAAAGGATCACAAAAAAAATAATAATCAACGAATGAGTTTCCAGAGTTTACCGGATAAACCCAAAGTCGATCGTTTGTCGTCTACCCACTCGTGGCCTTTGTGTACCAATTCGAAATTGTCGAGTCAACGTAATCTGTCGACTGAAGATATAATAACGACTGCCACTTCAACTCACACGGGGAATAATAATGTTTATTCAAATGACATTTCTAAACAAATTGTCGACGATGCTTTGGCAAAAAAATTTAAGAAGAAAATGGAGGATGTTAATAGAATCAGATGCAAATCAACGTCACCACTTACTCCTGAATTTATGTCGGATTCAACCAGTTATTTAAAACCAGTGCCAAGAAGATCTGGTGATAAGAATTCGACGTCACCTGCTGTGATGATAAGAAAAACGCATTCGTTGTGCGAGAGAATCGAGTCGTCGTACGAAGAAACGTCGAAGATGAGCGACAGCATTGTCACGAGTTTGAATGAAATAAACGAACTTAAAAATAATTCCGACGACGGACAAAGGTAATTAAAAAATTGTGATGTACTGTATGAATTAAAAATTTGTAACTTGACTTTTTGTTGTACAGTAGGTTGAGTGTACGCAGCTTAAGTCCATTTAACGACGTTGATTTGAAAATAACTCAACATGAAAAAAGACAAGAAGCATTGAAGAGACATTTAGAAAAAGTGTGTTGGAATTTGATTTTTTTTCTGGTAATTTTGTTAACTTTTCAATATCCGTATTTTCTAGCTTTTATTAAGGGAGCCAGGTGCACCTTTTGACGAAAATGATGAACTTTGGCCTTGTCAGGATATCGACAATGCGAAGAAAATGTCGACGAGCGATGTGAGACAAAAACAAGCCCAGAATAATTGCAGACAGTGGATCAGGAATTCTAGATCAGGGTTGAATTAATTCGATGTGAAAAAGATGACACAGAAACGATGAAATATACTTTCTTTTCTAGATTTGTTTTTGTATATATATATAAAATATAAAAAAATCAAATGATTTTTAAATATTTTATTTTTCCGGAAAAATTGTTGACAAAATTTCGATAAAATGGAAGGTTTATAATAAAAAATGGAAGGGAAAATTGTTTATCCACAAAAATGAACACTTATTTAATGAGCGACAAACAGCTGTAAACTACACATTTGTTTTAACAAATTCACACGAGAAAAAAATAACATTAAATGAAAAAATACTGTAAAAAGACAATATCAAAAATACAAACTCCTCTACGATAACAAACACTAACCAGATCAAGGAACTTGGAATTGCATAACTTAATTATATGTAAGAACACAATGATATCAGCTAAAATAGATTGAAATGCTCGATTGATTGGAGTAAAGTTATTATTGATATGACGACGATTGCTTTAGAAAAACATTTTCAGGAAGAGTATTTCTATCAAAAATGGATTATTTTTCATGCTCCGCAGCGGAAGGAAAAATGGCAAGGAGTTGAAAGGACGTTTAATGGGCTGAGGAAGGCACGGATTCGTAAGTGATTCCGTTTGGGGATTCACAATCGCCATTTCGGACTTCGGACATTCGAATTGTACTCGTCGACGTGCTGCTGCTCGGTTGACTCGAACTTAAAGTATCCACCTGTAATTTTTCGCACTTAGCGTAATTTAATATTAAAATACGATGCTTTAATTTTGGGTTTTTTAAGTGAAAATAATTTACCTCCATATCGTCGACGAGAGCCACGCGTTCACCCGCAGTTTGTCTGCGTCTGTAGCAAATCCAGCCAATGATAGCTCCACTTAAGGTAAGAAGAGCTAAAGTTAAAACGACGCCTAAAACCGTTCGCCCGGTTTTTCCGGAATCGTAGCCTGAAAAAATTATTTTTATTCAAAATCAATCTTTATTTTGTTAAGTGATATGGTGATATATTAGCTGTACCTGGAATGCAATCGTCGAATGATTTGATTGGAATTTTGCTTTTTAAAACTTTGATTTCTTGAATTTCATTTACGTGAAAACTGGCCTAAAAATAAATAAAGATTGAAAACTAATGAATTAGTCAATTTTTATTCGGTTTACTCGAACTGCGATTTGTTGTTTTTGTTGGTGTTGTAATTCCACCGCCAGTAAAACCTTTTCTTTGAACCCGATGACTTCTCTGTGTAACGGTGGATTAGTTGATACAAAAGTGTAATGCCAATCCACTGGCGGATTTGATGACTAAAAAAATGTCATATTTAATAACAATCTTTGCAAGCAACATTTTAATTAATTTTATCTTACTTACCCTTACAAAAAACGTAACTTCAATCGGTGTATGGCAATGATTTATGATAGCTGTAACGTGTGTCATAACACCTTTTCGTAACGGTACGTTACACGTCGCGGTATACCCTTCAAACTCACAGATTGTCGTTTCTGAATAAAAAAAAATAATTTCTTACGTGTTTTTTCTTTTAAAAAAAAATTAAGCAAATTAAGAAAATTATAAACACGACCTGGTAACCTTACCTGCCGGACGAGCATTGCACAGAAAGATGATAGTAAAAAGAATCTTAGTATAGTAAGTTGACCTTTTGGTCAAAAAAGATTGCAGCTTTAAAGGTAACATTACTTAGATGCGCGTGTAAATGGATGATGAAGCGAAAGCAGATTAAAGCGATCTATCCCGATTATCTAAATCATCGAAACTGCGACGAATAACTTATGCATTCGCCTTGTCAACATCAAATCTCCGTTAGTCATCGTAAATTTCTTAACAGAAATCATCTGACGCGTTGCTTTCAATTATCTAAATTGCTCTATGCTTTTAACATCTAATATTTTATAGGATAATGGCTTTTAACCTGTCACTCGGTTCATCTCTCCCCGGCAAGGACAACGCCTCGCCTCCACCGCACATGCGTGATTTACCAAACACAATTTCCGTCTGTCTGCAAGATTGGTTCTGTGTCTAGTGGCAGTGATCAGAATTTCCGGTTTGGATTTTTCATCGCGATTGAAGCGTTTTAGTCCGATTTGGCATTTTCTTTTTTTATTTTCCGAGTTGATCTTTCCGCATGAGAACGAATTTCTATTTTTATCGAGGTGGATAGCATTTTGCGACTGTAGAATGGCAGGAAAAAACGAAGCTCGGAGTATAGTTTTACCAGAAGGTGATTTGATATTCCGAAATTTGAGGAAAGCGAAGCGGTTTGCCATCGATATCGGTAAGTAAATGTCATAAACTGCAAATTAATTTTACGTTATGTTGTCGGACGGCGAAATGTTTATTTTGAGCTTGGCAAAGCAATTACTTTCGAGTGTTTAGCCGCAATGTCACGGCTGTTAGGTGTTTCCATGCGATTAACAACGATTTAAAATCTAACTACGATTTTCTCGCGATAATAATAATAATTTTGTAAATTAAGCTATAAGATATTTTGTATATATATAAATTGTTTACAAATTTTGTTTATGTAGGTGGCTCGCTTACAAAAATTGCTTATTATTCCACTATCGCGCATCGGCGAGCTCGGTATTCAATCACTTCTTTTGATGATGGGATTAAGGTATGTGTATATTTAAAGATTACGCAATAAATTATTTGTTATATTGGAATTATACAAAAGCATAAATCCAGCTGCGATTGATTACGTGGAATAAATTTTTTGTTGCAGAGCGATGATGAATCTCCGTACGAATTATCCGAGAGAGCGAGGCTTCATTTTATTAAATTCGAGACTAAATATATTGAAAATTGCTTGAATTTTATACAAAAGAATTTAGTAGGTTCTAAGGAATTTATGAGTGGAAAATCGATCAAAGCGACGGGTGGTGGATCGTATAAATATACGGATCTTATTACTAGTAAACTCGGATTGACGTAAGAGTAATTAATTGGTTTTTAATTTTTTATTATCCGGTTTTTTTAAATGAGTTTATAAATTGTTTAGCGTGGATAAGGAAGACGAAATGATGTGTCTCATTAATGGTTGCAATTTCCTGTTGAAAAATATTCCGGACGAAGTATTTATTTATCAACGACACGGCAATCCAGAATACCAGTTTCTAAATAGTGAACCAAATTTATTTCCTTATTTACTGGTTAATATCGGGTCAGGAGTTAGCATTATGAAGGTAGTAAGAATTAATTTATAGCTTTGACATTGCTTTAATATGGTTTTCGAGTTGAAAAATGAAGTTTTTCAAGTGGAAATCGATATAAAAACTTTTTTTTTTTACTTGGAAAATTCATCTGAAGCAATGTCAGAAAACAGTAATAAATAATGCAGGTGTGATCGATTGATTTATTGTTTTTATTATTATTATTTGTCGGCAGGTTGAGTCTGAAATAAAATATGAAAGAATTGGTGGAACCTCGTTGGGTGGAGGAACGTTTTGGGGATTAGGTTCACTTTTAACTAATGCCAAAGTATTTTTTTAATATTTTTTATTTGCGGAAATTGATTATCGATTATAATTAAAAGTATATTTCTGACTTTTTAGGGTTTCGATGAATTGTTACAAATGGCTGAACAAGGGAACCATCGAAATTTAGACA